>JAINUG010000067.1:3546685-3668574 GCA_029706075.1 Aldrovandia affinis | reverse complement strand
CAGAAAGACACCTAGTTGAAATTACACAATAGAATCATTTTTAATCTTCCAACTGTTCATGCTGTCATTGTTCATTTTAGATTTATATCATGTGACATTTATTGTTTCCATACAGCCGTAACTAACGGGCCTTTGTTTCATTGTTATTTAAGACATTCTGTCCTCACATTGTTGTATGCTGAGGACGAACATTAAGCCAAAAAGAGTAATGTAACACTATAGAGTAAATGGCAAAAACGTCTTAATATTGAGGGCTGCAATTCTTTAACTTATGATATTTTATCTCAAGGATTCCTCACCTTTAAAAAATGGTAATAAATGTAAAAGAACAATAATGACAGACACGCAAGTACCCAACTTATCACTGATTGAAATGCTCAATATAGCCGATAAAACCATAGAGATTCTCCAAAACTACAGTCTTTTAGGGCCAGACCTTTCAGAACAATGGCCAATATTTTAACACATAACACTTAAAGACACTGGTGCACTTCATATAGCACACAAACAATATTTGTATTTCAGATAACAAGTGGATTATATCCTTACATGTCAAAACAGCATGTGCCCCCAAAAAAGGGAAAATTTAGCTTGGAGTAAACTTCACATTAAGCAGCACCTATACACAAAAGGTCTGTTAACTTATGGGCTGTAAAATACTGACATTCTATAATCTGGCCTTCATTCTTCCATCAACCAAATAAATAAACAAGTCAATCAGAAAGAAAGACCAAATAATGAAGTGGGCTCCATTTCTGAGCATGACTAAGCAATGTGGTCCATGAACATGGAAAAATAGAGGTTACAAGAGAAGACAGAGTTTAAAACACATGGTATAAAATGACAACAGAAACCTCAGACATGCATAACACAAAAAGGTGAATATAACGGAGACTGTTTACAGACACGAGGGAACTAAGCTCAAAGTCAGGCGCCTTAGCAGGGAAAATACGGCGCCATTTTGAAAGGGATTTTGTTCCCAGCAGCTCATTCTTCAAATTACTTCACACATGGATATCCTCTCCCCCCCTCTTCCTCCCGCCCCGCCTTCCAAACCAGGACAGACTTACTAGACAACATCAGGGCTCAACCAATTCAAAAGCAAGTTTGTCATTAAAGACGGGAGGGAAACGCGCACTTCATATACCATGCTTGAGCAGTGTCGCAGCTCTCTTTCAAGTTGATATACATGTTAAGTGCTGTCAAGATTTGGTAAAATGGTTAAATTATATTTTAAATGGCCCATTCCACAACAGCAAATGGCAAACTTGTAAAACTATGGGTGGGTCTGACAGAATTCTCTTTTTATTTCCTAATAGGTTTCACTATTTTTAGACTGAATATAGATTAAAAATTGTAATAACGGATGTGATATTTTTGAAGAAATTTCAACATTACCACAAAACCTGCACATTATTGTGGTGTACCCTGACTAAAGGCACTCAGGGGCAATATGTTACTAGTCGGTTTTGTTTATTTCCTTCTTTTTTATGATCTTAAATATATTCCAGTTAAAAAAAACCTTTCTGATCTAATACATTTGATGTACATGCATTTTTTTTAATAACTTCCTAATAGTATTTTTATGGCTTATTAAAAATGTTGATACATTTTTCAATTCAAATGACAAATAGGATAAACGCATTATACAAGGTGATGAAATATGGTCATTGAAGACTGCCAAAACAGATATAGTTGTGAACCAACTCAAAAATGTTAATAAAAACAGACCCTGTTGTTCCCTTTCACTCTGTTGTCCCTGAGAAAAGGATATGGATTGCAACTGATGCTCCTTGGGAACTGAACCAAAACATGAATAATCAGTCTAGACAATAATAGACAATAATAGGTCAGCTTACCAGTGAATGGCCCCTCTGTTTTTTTTTTTTTTTTTTAAAGAATTTGTTTCTGATTTTATCCCATTTTATCCCAATTTAGTAGCCAATTACACCCTCTATTTTTCAGGTCAATCCCCCCCTCGTATTGTGAGTTCACTGCCGTAGCCGTGACCAGTAGTGACAAAAGCGAAGTATAATTTCCTCCAAGACGGCACTCGCCAGGCTGTCGACCGTAACTCCGGTACTACAGAGCCACTCCTGTACGCAGCGAACTTCCTGTCAGCTTCCCTCGGAATCTGGCGCGGCCGGTGGAATCGAATCCCGGTCACAGTGGCCAGCATCAAACGTTGTAACCACTAGACCACCCGGGAGGCCCAGACCCCTCTGTTTTATAATAATCAGTTTCATCAGCATTAGTAAATCTTTCCAAACATAAAATTACAGATATTTTACACTAGCATATGAACGTTTTAAAAGGTGCCATAGTACAATATATGTACAATGCACATTTTAATATGTTAATTTAAATATATATTTGATTAATTGAATGTAATAAATGTAAATATTGATGTAATCGTTGCGATGTAAATCGCTTGCTACGTCTAGGATAACAGCACGCACATTGCCCATGAGACCCCTCGCACTTGAGCCCCATTGCACTCGCACTCTCCGACCATGCAGTAGTGAAGGCAAAAGTAGAACACCCATTCAAATCTCTTTGCTGCCGTGAGTTTTTTTCTTGAAATCTGGAAATTCCAGATACAATATCAAGTTGTATGGTTTATCTAATTTTTCACACATATCGTACCCTCCAATATAATTAGATACAGTGGGTATAAAAAGTATTCACCCCCTTTGGCGTATTTTCTTACTACATGGAATCAAAATGTTTTTAATTGGGATTTCTTACCACTGATCAACACAAAATACTCTAGAATGCCAAATAAAGACAACAACTCTAAAGCGTTCTCTTAATTACAATTTTTTTTTAAACTGACAATAATTGATTACATAAGTATTCACCCCTTTTGACTGAATACTTTGTAGAAGCACCTTCAGCTACAGCTGTGAGTCTATTTGAGTAAGTCTCTACCAGCTTTGCACATGTGGTCTGCTATTTTCACTCATTTTTCTTTACAAAATTGCTTGACTTCCATCAGATTGGATGGGGACAATTGAACAGCAATTTTCAAATATTTCCACAGATTCTCAATGTGATTGGGGTCTGGGCTTTGACTGGGCCACTCCAGGACATTTACTTTTTTGTTTTTAAACCAATGTGGCTTTTGCTGTATGATTTGGGTCATTGTCCTGCTGGAATATAAATATTCTCCAAAGTCCCCAGTCTCTTTTGCCCTTTGACAGGTTTTCCACTACCTGAAGCAGAGAAGAGAATGCCCATAGCATTAGGCTCCTGCCTATGTTTTCAAATAATTATGGGACCTCTGAAGACAATGTATTGTACCAGTTTATTTAGGTGTATCTTAGAAAAAGGGGTGAATACTTAAGCAATCAATTGTTGTCTGTTTTTTAAATTTATCATTAGTTAACAAAAACCTTTAGTTGTTTTTTTTTTTTTTTTATTATGGAGTAGTTTGTGTTGATCAGTGGCAAGAAATCCCAATTAAACACATTTTGATTCCATGAAGTAAGAAAATGAAATGTGAAAAATGCCAAAGGGGTGAACCATTTTTATACCCACTGTATCTAAATGAGCAATATTGTATGCTCAAAAAAAGGAAAATTATATATTTTATATTAATACAATTGCTTAGAGGAAAAGATTGTAATGTTTTCCACCCAAAAAAGATGTGGCTCAAGGTGACTTCCCCATGCTTATGTAATGTACCAATGGCTGTCAGCTATACATTCCTGGTTGGTACAACATCTGTACATCTGTAAAATCTTTGATCTCTTAAATCTTGTATTGCTTCTAGTTAGTAGTCTATTCACAAAGTGAACTGGCTGCTAGCAATTTTCTGGTAGGCATCAGGATTAGGTTCTAGCTAGTGGAGGTGGTCTATGGTAAATTGCAAGGACATTTAAAGGTGGAAATAGATTTCACATTTGTATTGTAATCTTGTTTTACCAACTAGCTTTCGATTGCCAAAGGTCATTCATTAACTTTTCACACATCTCTCCACCTCTCTATTCCAGAACAGGATCTAGGCTCTTTTTGCCACCTGACAGGTCATGATCATGGCCCATTTCCATTGACGCAGGCGAGTGATTTTTTTTCAATTAACATAATTCTGTTTGAACACAGTATTTGTACCAACATGGACTGAAGAGTTTAATAATATACATACGCATCACATCACCCTGTCATTGTTTCTTTTAATACAAATGCACAGCCCGTCGTGGTTTATTCCTTACAAAAGGTTGAACTCAGTTTAGGCTTTAAAATGCTGTGCTCTATTACATAACACTGACATCAAACCCAAAACAGACATTTTCCGTATCTGTCAGAAAATTTTCCAAAAGGGCATACGCTCAAAGTTGTACGTATTTAGGAATCGTAATCGCTTACCACTTTTATTTATCTTTTATTTGCTGTGTACTTTCAGTGAATCCCGCAGTGATTCTGCAGTAAAACGGCTCAACAAACAGCCGTGTGGCTGTGAGACTCGACCACCACCCACATTAGCTACCCCTGAAAACACATACTACACAGTGCACATACGTACTCCTCAAGCTTGCCAGCTAGCCGTAAGTCCTACCAGAGGGAGGCTTCCACCACAATCAAACTCCACCACTCTTTACGAGATGTCCGGTAGACAATTAAATGTGATCAGACCTGAATAATCGTGGACGCCTCCGATTTAAACAAGCCCACAACAATAACAAGGTCTTGCTCAGTTCAGTGACGTTGACTGTGTCAAACGATCACCGCGCTGGTTTGTAAACACTTCTGCTTTGGATGGCAAAACACGTGCTGTTGCGCATCCTTCATGAAGTGTAAACAAATGAAGACAAGCACCAACACCAAGAGCAGATGTCAGGCAGCATTCGTGGATTTGTGGATGCTGCTTGCTAGCTAGCTAGCGAGCTACGTGCATTATGTAAAACGGGGAATGCGAACAATTCAGACGTTTAGGTTTATCGAGGTGGATCAATCCAGCAACATTGCTAACTTTGTTATGTTATTCTTCTGGAGCACGCTAGAAATAACTTTTAATTGTATGCTAATGGAATCTAGCCACTATAAACATCACCTGAAATGAATACCGTTATAGCCGAAAGCTCAGCTGGGTTGTAGCTAGTTTTTCCCTTTATTCCTCTAAATAAAACTGAACACATTATAGTTCGTTTGCTATCGTTGTTTGAAGATTCCCGCAAATGCTGATCATATGAAGTCAGCGGAATGTTTAGCAGTAGCAAAAAGGGATAAGGCAATGTTCAATGTATTTATTTCGAATACATGGCTAACTAGTTAGCTATCACATGTCACTGTAAAAGGTTGTGATGTGTCACAAGCAGTGAGCTATATATGTAGGTAGGTAGGTAGGTAGGTAGGTGATAACTGCGAGAATATACTGTTTGCTCGCTAGCTAGCTAACGTTAAGCGTTGAGGTGAGCTTGTGCTTCGAGTAGCACAGCTATCACTAGCTGAGTAGCTAGCGCTACGTCCCTCGATTCTTGCGCAAGTGCTGCTAGCTGGCTAGCGAACTCCCATCAAAACAGGAAGCTTGCAAGCCTGTGTGGCACGTTAGTATTACTTAATCCTACAACAAACCGCATAAACAGAGATAAGATCACAAACCACCGCAGGCGCACAATAATCTTACCTGTTTCCCCCTGTAAAATAATCGCTGATTTTCCGGGTTTACATTGAAGATCTCCTTAATTTTCAGCCTTAGATACTCAATTTTAGTTAATCTGGAAAGATCTTCTATGGTACGGGTCTCTTTTCCGTCAATGGTCCGAATCTGAATCCACATCGTTCCCGTGTTCTACAATCTCTAAAAAATATTATCTAAAACAGTTTTCAACAATTGTGGGGGTGTTGGGGAAAAGGGAAATGGCTATAAAAGCTCAGTGTTCAGTGCTCCATTGCGAGCAGCTCTGCAGGGGAGAGTGTTTATTGCAGGAGGTGTTTCACATGGGGTCACGGCGCCAAGCAAATCTCGCGAAATAAAATCCAGAACCAATTTGTCTTTAAAGACGCAGATCCCCTTTCTGTAGGTCCCTACTAACATTGTGCAATTTGCAAAAGTTTTATTTTCCCATGTATTGTTTAGTAAACGCAACAGCCTTATTTTTAAAGAAATATTTGTGGAAAAGGTGACAAATAAAACATATCAACCTACAGCATTGTAATCACTGTGTAGGCTAGGTCTGTTGTTATAATCCCCACTACATACAGTATGTAGTTTTGATTTTATTCAATGATATACGTATATAAGTGTGAACGTTAAAGCCCTTAAAACTTCAAACCTAGTAGCAGTGGTTATGTTCTCAGCAGCTTATTGGACCGTGCACTATGTGTTCCTTCCTTGAATTAGTTAAGTTCAATTCACTATTTACATTGCTCAGGAGTTAAGGAGTTCCAGGGATGTTCTGTTCAAATGGTAGGGGTATAATTTATTTTATTTGGATTCCATGTCCTTGTGACTTCTGATAAAGAATCTGGTTAAAACATCCATATATTCTGCAAGAAATGTTCTTTTGTTATTTCTCAAAATTAGATAACACTAAGGGTAAAGCCAATCCCTGTCATAATACAATCTCCAAACCTCAGCCCTATAAACCTAGCCCAATACTCATCTCTTTCAGTTTATAATTATGAATATAAAATATTTCCCATTTTAATCATGAATAAAATAAAATAATCTTGAATACACATACAATTTAAAATATTTCCCAAATATTTTACAAATTGTATCATAGAGATAACATCTGCAAATTGAAAAGGGCAAATTAATTTGATTCCTTCCCAAACTGTATT
Source organism: Aldrovandia affinis (assembly GCA_029706075.1). Lineage (NCBI taxonomy): Eukaryota > Metazoa > Chordata > Actinopteri > Notacanthiformes > Halosauridae > Aldrovandia > Aldrovandia affinis. Next base: position 3,661,788 of record JAINUG010000067.1, on the reverse strand, counting down.
GAAACAAAATGGCAAGTGAAACAATGCCATTTTGTTGGCAGGGACTGATACTGTCATTAAGCTTTCTTGTAAGAAAGAGCTATGGGATGACTGAATCACTTTGCTTGTGTATTGGCTCAGAAAGTCTTCACAAAAAATGACAAGCTAGATCATATTGATGGTTTGCTTCACTTGTATTGTCAACTAATTAAAACACATTGAACCATATTTAATTAGGCAATAAAATATTTCAAATTGCACATTCAGATTCAAGCCTGGGTAACTATGGTATTCAGGATCTCTTCTCTGTCACATTTCACATCCACCATTTTAGGTCTAACAAATTTGAGATTTTATATTCATTTATAAATACACACAAATAGTGTACCAAATTTTCTGAGCCCAGGACCAACCTAATAGGGAATACATTGTCTGTGACCCACCCCTTATTCAAAATTAGCCAAGCATGTTCAGATATGGAATTAACATTTTTAACATATGTCAAAACAACTGCATACACACAGTGTTTAATTTGACAAGTGCAAGTGACTTTGGAGAGTGTATGATATGCAGTTAGTTATGTTTTTCATGTGTGTCTCCAGATCAGTCTCAATCCCTCTCACAACAACAGTTTGGGGACCACTACTATAGAGTAATACCTGCTGCATGTTGACAGAAACTGATAAACTTTAATTCTCCATAGATAAGATAATGTGTAAGACCACAGAAATGGACAATTTCCTGCTCATGAAGCAGCTTCCCTTAACCTCAATTGAATATGTAAAGATACATTGTAGTTCTGGTTGTCCTTTTTGGTGTTGTAGCACAATGTTGCTATTACACATTTGTTTTGGTTTAAGGCTCCCTCTAGCGGTTATTTACTGCATTACATAAAAAAACAGAAAACATTAAAACCCCTCAATAAAATATGCTGACATATTTGGGAGGAATTTTAAAAATCACAATTAAACATTAAACATAAGGGAGGGGGGTTCAGAAAATTAAAATATCAAAATAAAAAATTGTTCACAAAATAAAAACATTAAACATAACTTTTGTTGATTTGAGTAATTTCATTCCTAAAAACACAATCTAGCTATCTCATCCTATCTGATTTATGAAAGAACACAAGCAAAGCACAGGCACCGTAAATAAATAATGTATTTTATCTGAAAATTTCAGCTCTCCATATTATGCTTTACACATTGTATTCCTGATGGGCCCAAGGTGTGAACATAATCCAGCCCATAGGTGCAGGGACTGGCCCCAAAACACTTAGGAGTGGGACTCAAGCCAATAAGAGCAAAAGAGAACATCTAGAACTGCTGTGAATATTCGTCAGAAAAATGAAGACCTGGTATTAGGTCCAATGGACCAATACACTGGGAAAGCAGAAACTGTGGTCAAGCAGCTGCAAGTCTGCAAGTCAAGCAACATCTGGGATGGATCTCTGTTCCGAAGCCATTCATTTTCAATGAGACACAAAGTTTCCATAATCAAATTGAAGAAAATAACAATTAAAGGTCCCTGCCTATCACATGGAGCAGTTCTACCTTTTAACTACACAATAGGTTGGGCACTACAGCTCTATTGCCCTCCACGCCATTCCTGGCATTGTACGCACCACCAAGACAAGTCAACTCTAGGAGATACTTGTTTTTTAAATGTGAATGTCTCAGCTAAAGTGGTGGATGTAACTATGAATAAAATCTATCAGAAATGCTTGTATGTAAGTGGAAACTTTTGGTGTAGCTGACTAAAGAAGCTCTTGAAAAAGCTCAAAGAAGGGCAACTAAATTGGTACCTGATATAAAAGGTAAAAGTTATAAGGATAGACTTAAGGCACTCAATCTATTTAAGCTTAGCAATCAGACTTAGGGCAGGAATTTGATTGAGGTTTTTAAATTCCTAAAAGGGATTAACAAAGTGAACTACTAAAGATGAATTCAGTTAGCAGAACAAGAGGCCACAGGTGGAAATTAGACTCTTTTTTTGGGGGGTTACACAGACAATTATCAATGCCCGGAACAGTTTGCCAGGTCAGGTAGTAGATGCAGAAACACTTGGGCTATTGAAGTCCAGGCTAGGTGCAGTACTAGATTACAGCAGACTCTTTAGATTAGGATATGATGGGCTGAACGGTACGTTCTTGTCATTATGTATTCTTACGTTCTTAATGTTCTATGCTGTTGATTGATACTTCACATGACATGAGAATTCCTAAAACATTACATACAATACTGACACAGTATAACATCAGCACCATCACATCCAAACACATATTTCCTCATTTCTAGCTATACTATGAGCAAAGGACCAGCCATCCATTTATACACCATAGTATAACCTACTAAATCCTCCATCTATCCCTTCATCCCTCCATCCAAGCTAATGATGTAATTTATAACATGCTACTGCAAGGCTATTATGATTGTCTGAATTGCTATACTTTACGAAATATTGTATAAAAAATATAGTAGTTTAAAAAAAAGTAAAAAGTACTAGAATATCATGTATCATGAAAAACATAAATATCATAGTATCATAAAACTCTCTCCATACTACCAATTCTTCAAAAATGTGCTGAAGCCAAGCCAATGAAAGTTTGTTTTTCAAACTTTCTAATCTAGTTAAAATGTACTTTTGTTGGTCATAGAAATTATACATCCCTAAATGCAATACCTAATCTAAAATCTAATCTTTTAGATCGCAAGCAAGCTGCTTCCAACAGAAAAGCAACATAGGGTCTTTCAAGTTTTATTGAACATACCTTTTATGTTGCTATTTAAGGATAGCATCACATATGCATGTCTAAAATAATATCACCTGCTCCATGGCCTGCAATTTGCTACTATGAAAAGATGCGTTGTTATTGGTTTAAATACATCTGAACAGATTATATTTTTGCTTAAATGAGATATGGATTAATGGGTAAAATTTGGGACATGGAACATTTTTGATGTAATCTGCAGGAAAATGAAGGCTGTGTTCCCAACAAGAATTGTGTTCCCTGCACCCTACATCCTGCGAAGGGTGGACCTTTTGTAGTAATCACATTGAAGGGTCTAAAGGAAAAGGGAACACAAACGCTTCATTCGGAACACTTATTCTGGTGAACATCGTTGCTCCAGTGGCACTGCCTGATCTGTTCCAGAGCGCTTCACTTACTTTTGTGCTGGAGGAAAGAAGTATGCAATTGACTTTAAACCACGTCCATCAGTGTTGTCCAATTTATTTTTTTACCCAATTTGGTAGCCAATTAGACCTGCTATTATGTCAATCCCCCTACTAGTGTGAGTTCGCTGCCGTAGTCCTGCGACCGGTAGTGACAAAGGCGAAGTAACGCCTCTTCGAGACGGCACTCGCCAAGTCGTCGACCGTAACCCGGTACTACAGGGCCACTCTTATACAGCGAACGTCATGTCGGCTTCCCTCTCCCCTCCCTGGGGCGGACAGCCAATCGCCACCCCTGGTGGCGCTCGCGGCCAGAGCAGACTCTGGCGAGACGGGGAATTGAACCCCGGTCTCCGTGGCCAGTGTCGGATGTTGTAACCACTGGACCACACTGGAGGCAGTGTTGTCCAATTTCTAATGATAATTTGCTAACCAGCAAAGTTGTTTTACATTTTAAAAGCCCCACTAACACTTTTGAGACAAATTGAAAAGGAATAACACCATGACTACATGAACATTAAATTACTTATTTCTATACAGCCAACTAGCTAGAGGTGTCGTTAGTGGGTAAACTTGATCACTTCGAAATAGACAAAGTAGCTTGCTAATGCTAATAAGTAAACGATTGTGAAGGTAATGATTCGGCAGGTTACTGGAGCTAGCTAGAACCAATATTTAAAATGGGATTGCGTGGTACTGCTCAAATGTTTGTGCACAATGCAGCAGATATCCGTCATTGGTATGGATTTACTACCACCTTGTGGTACAATACTGTATGGCATGAAGTAAAGGATTAATGTTATGCATGAAATGTGAACGTGTAGTTGCTAGCAAAAAAATAAAACATCCGTTGCTCCCACTATCGGTCCCTTTATAGTTTTACACTGATTTTAAAAGTGCAAGTGCCATCTAATTTTTCATAACCTTCATGTCCATGACCAAGATGTCACCCTGTTTCTGTTATTTTGCCATTTCAATTTATTTTTATTTTTTATACATTTATTTTACTGAATAGCTAGCTACTGCTCAAACGTTGTATTCGATTTAGTAGTAGCCTAGCTAAATTAGAATATCTTGCCAGGACACTGCTTGGCTGAGTTTGTTAAGGTAACATTAATCATATAACTTGTGCTTTAAATATTATCAAAATGGTTTCGGTGAGATTTGCTGTCCCTGTTGCAATACAATACCCTCCATCAGTGGCGATTTTATACCCTATTTAGGGGGGCTTTAGCCCCCCTGAAAATGTTTAGTCATTCCTTTAAACAAGTTTTTTTTACCTAATATCAATTTTGTTTAATACCAGAGTGGTATTTACATTTTGAGAGACCACCATTGTGGTGTTTTTGTTTTGAGGAATGTAACAGTAAATTAATTAGAAATGCAGGCTTGTGCTTTGCATGTGTACATCTCACATGCTCATTGGGGGCTGTGCCCCCCCTAAAGGTCAAATCCTAGAATTGCCCCTGCCCTCCATACTTTTCACTGGTGCACTTCAATCCCGACTATTAAATAAGGCAAATTTGAAATCTCAGCATAATATCCCATTTCTCTCAAATGCCTTGAGCTGTTAAAGCATTTTGAGAAGTTAATATTAAGATATCAATTCCCACAGGGGTAAACGTTAAAAATAAACAGCATAACATATGCCATTTAGTACACATCCAAAGTGACTTAAAATAGTGAATGCATACATTTTTCAGTACATGTGGTCCCAAAGGGAATCAAACCTACAACCTAAGAGTTGTCAGCACAATGCTCTACCTACTGAGCCACACAGAACCAAAATGAACAGATCAAAAACGTGTCATTTTAATTTTTTATCACAGATGCACAATAAAGGTACCACTATGCAGGTGTACATCAAACCAAAACTATAGGGAAAATGTTGCCAAATGCCAATATTTTGTGAGGGAATGCTAGACTAAACTCCAATCAGGACAGCACACAGAATATTCCATTCCAAAGAATGTCAACCAAAATATGTGCACAAAAACAAAACAAAAAAAGCAGAACTTTGGGTTTGCTCAATCTTGTAAAATACCCACAATGTACATCAGTTAGATATTTTCTTCCAAATTTAACCTGCCTAAAGTTTCATACAAAGCAGTGTTCACTGTTCACTTGATTTCAGTCCAAGTTTAAGGGTTTTGAGGAATAATCCAGCAATTACGTACCACACATTAGATCTGCAGAAAGAGATAGTAATATGGATGCAATTATCATCTAACACACAAAATAGTTGTATTAGGCTTTAAAGAGCCCAAATGCTTACATTATATTAAAGGCCATTTTGTAATTTAAGACTGAGGGGAGGAAACATATGAATTTTTTAAACAATAGGGCCAGAATATAACATGTAAAACCACTGACCTACATTTTTTTTATACATTCAAGAAAATGAAGCATCTTCCTTCAACGTAAAACAATTATGACTGATTGTTATTATGGGAACTGCAATATGCTCATTGTTTTCAGGAAAACCAACCTCAGAGGTCCCAGGTGGAGCTCCCTCTGAAAGTACTGAAACTACAAATGAATAATAAAAAGTAAAAGATAACAGCAAAATAAGGAGTACAAGCCACAGAAAGCAAATAAAAATGACATCTAAAATGATATGCTTCCTTGGAACAGCACGGGAGCCTGTGAGCAACTGGGTCGGGGAAGTGCGGGGATTTGGGTCCGGTTCTGTGGATCGGGGTGGTTGGAACTAATCTTCATCAGAGGAATCCCTTTCGAAGTTGTAGGCCATGAAGAAAACATCAGGTCGAGGTGGGACAAGGGCATGGCCTGGATTCACAATCTCAAAGCCCAGGAAGCTGAATGTACGCAGCAATTTAGCTGAGGAAAAGGAATAGTTTTGTTAAAAAGAAAACCATTTTATTTTCCATCTACAGTTCAAAAGAATACTTGCACATGACCACAATTGAAATAATTTAGTTATTGAAATGATAAAACCAACCATGGCCCTAGCAACCAGGGCCATTCAATTACAATGAATTCAACAATTATGCTACCACAAGGTTATTAGCATCAATGCAATCCCAAATCTATTCTGCAAATACAGACAGCAATTTAAGCCCTGATGCCTGAGTTGGTAGAACACTACAAAAGGCTTGAGATGGAGTACCTCGATCTTCTCTGCTCTTGTAAAAGCACACAAACACACTGGCAACTTTCAGATGTTCCTCAGCATACTCCAGGAGGGCTGCAAAGCTGTTGGAAGAATTCATGGCTGTTATATCAAAGACATACATCTCAGGGTGGAGCCCCACCCCTCATTTGCCCATGGCTCACCTCTCCTTGCTGCCCTCGGGGAGGGTATCCCTTGGGACCTCCACATACAGGTTATTGTCAGTCAGCACTGCATCCCAGTGGATCACCCGGGACGCTGTAGGACGACTCTGAAAGTGAAGGATCCTGGGGTGCCCGCTCCCCGGTGGCTCCTCTGTTACCGTGAGCTTCCTGTCCTGGTTATGGGACAAAAGAAAAAGGACTAAGGGATTTGTACACCGTGAAAAACAAATTGTGGTTAGTGGTCTGCTTCTGTTGGACCTTAAATTTAGTTACGCTTAATTTGTTGTTCCATCAATTTATTTTAAAAGGAAATTAATCGTAAAGGATCTTTTAAAGGGGATGTCAAAAATCCAAATTTGGTATGTTTTGTAATGCATGTTAATTATTTACATGGATAAGTCAGCATTCTGCCCCACCTCCTGTAAGCCTAACCTGATACTCTTCCACCACAATATGATCTATGATCCAAGCTGACCTTAATACCAGTCAGAGATTTTCATTAAAGTTAATGAATGAATACAAAACCCTGCGAGAAAACAAAAAGCTTTTTCTGCAGATGTAGAATGTTCTGTGGGGGCGGCTGTGTAGTATAATGGTTAGGGAACTGGGCTTGTAAACAAAAGGTTGTAGGTTTGATTCTCAGGTGGGGCACTGCCGTTGTACACATGAGCGAGGTAACTTGCTGAAATATCCAGCTGTATAAATGGATTGTATGTAAACTGTGCAAGTCGCTCTGGATAAGAGCGTCCGCTAAATGCCTGTAATGCAATGTAATGCAGATAACTCTGCCATCACTTAAAGATACCAAGAAACACATAGATGTGCAATATCATAATGGTACAGTTTACAATATGAATTAAAAGCAAGACAACTGAAATAGAACTAAAAATGAATGAGGAAAGAAATAATTGTGTCCCACTCAATTGGGTGCAACAGCACCTGAATCTGAGGTCCACAACTTGGCATACAGGAACAATCTAGAGGGTAGCTGGTTTTACAAGACATGGTTCAGAATGGTCAATCATGCATGCAAGCAAAGGACATGGAGTCATGGATGGATGCTATACTTGCATTTACGATTGAGCATTCCAAATTTATGAAGCAACAAACTGTAAAGATGGACTAATCTGTGTGCCCAATTTAGTGCCATCACAAACAAAAATAAGTTGGAAGAACTTTACTTTTAGAATTTTAAACACCTCAAACAGCACATTTAGTTTTTACAAAGGACTTGTATGACTGCCAAAGGGATGTCAACTGTAGATCCATATTCAATGAACAGAGAGCATTAGCATGAAAAAACCCACAGCATACACAGTAGGTCCCCAGGACTTTGGCAAGGAATTATTCGGTTACAAAGACTCAGGAAGTCCTTAAGGCAACATGGTTCACCTAGACAGAGTTAACATTTCTTATTTCATGTCAACCACCACTCATGAGCCAGGCAACTATTACACTTGCATAAAAGACTTGCAGTAACATGACTTTTAATTACAGCACATTGTATTTCCCATGTTCTTAGTCAACAATTCGTAGAGGGAAACCAAGTCATAAATATACATCTGCTTCCTTATTGTACTATCCAACAATATTAACATTGCTATAGCAGCCCTGAATGCAACAAATGCTCTTCTTTCTGCACACAACTTTCAGCGAGTTATGTGACAGGATGTGGTTCAGGTCATGACAGTTAGCCGCCCTTTATGCAATGCCTGTTGTGTGCGATATGCATCACTGCATTTGAATGGTCGCTGTAAAATTTCCCGTTTGAATTTGTTTATCTTCTAAAGCAAAACGTGAACAGGCATGCACTTTGAATGGGTAACTAAACAGACAGCCAATTATTTATAGGGGTCAGAAGAGAAGTCTCTCAGTGATGCACACAATCACCATAGGGCCAATTATACCTACACAAGACAAGAAATATTAAAACTATGTTTGAACAGCATGGTTACAATGCCAGTTTAACAATCAAGTAAACAATCCTGGTCTTGCAGAACCTCAATGGATTCTAGGTTTTGTTCCAATTGAGCACCGTTACTTAATGAGATCAATTATCAGTCGGAAATATCCCAAATACCACAGCGTTTCAAAATTCAGTGAACGGTCATTTTGGGAGGAGAAAACAGCAGATTGTGGAGCGCACACAAAGTTTTTTCAACCCACCGAGTACAACGGCCGAGCTGAAGGAGTGTGATCCCGTTGACCGTTCCCTCGCCCACCTGGGATCTTCAGGGGTGGGAGAGGGGCATCAGGAGCACCACAGAGGCCCCGGACCACGGGTACTGCTACAGTGCAGGGACAGGCTGGGGAAAGCATCAGGTTACATCACACCATGGGTAAAGGCAGGCAGTGGAGTGTAATGGTTAGGGATCTGGACTTGTAACTCAGAGACTGCTGGTTAGATTCCCAGGTGGGTCACTGCTGTTGTACCCTTGAGCAAGGTACTTAACCTGAATTGCTTCAGTAAAATATCCAGCTGTATAAATGGAAAAATGTAAACTGTGTAAGTCGCTCTGGATAAGAGCGTCTGCTAAATGCCGAAAATGTAATGCTACAGTGAAAAAAATATGCCCGAGTGAGGGACAATAACGTGACATTACTCTACTACCTAATCAAAGAATAAGCCTGCCACAAAAATATGTTTCTGTTGTGTTAGAATTTCTGCTACTTAGCATGTGAACAGTAGCCAATAGTTCTAGGTTTGTGATTATTGATTATTGATCAATAATCATTTTATTCAAATTCAAATTCAAATTCCTTTCGCTGAATTCGGTTCCAGCAGTAATACTGAACAAATTCAAGATGATGGGTAAAAATAAAGGATGTTTATTTTATTTTTTACAAAATAAATAAAATGATGGTAGGATCATGAGCCATACGTATGGTTCCATTTTGCACTTCCCAAAAATTGTGTGATTTTTTTTACCACTTTCCCAATTCTTTCAATTTATCCTCCCCCACAAGCCCACCACTCATCCTCAGAAGCAAGCCAGTTTCACGCTTCTCGGCGAGCCCCTGACGGCCCCGGTTTGTGGCTCCTGTTAATTTAAATATAAATAAAAAGATACACCTGCCCAGCTGTATTAGTGTACATCTGAAATTACTGTATGTACTTGCGCACAATACATGTCAATAAATGACACTTGTGTTGCTCCACTAGATAGCTAGGGCCCGGTCCTTACTCAGCAAAGAAGCTTCAACATAGTCCTGTCCATCCATTTCACCTTTAATTCCTAACCCTGTACATGTTTCACTCTGGCTGATCAACATATATTTCTATTCTTTTCACTGTGAGATGCTGTATTCTGGTTAATGAAAACCATCATCTAGGGTGAGTTATGGATATGTTGTTTTAGCAGAGTAATATTTCATCTTCAATAGCAAATTAACATAAATAACATTTCCAAAATCACTTAATGAAGGGACTACCCAAAGCTACATCTCGAAATGAATAGACTAAATACAAAATATTTTCTTATTTTCAATAGCAGGGTTGGCTGTACATGAGTAGACACCATGTGCAAAAGACAAAAAGGGCAACAACGCCACCCTGCACCAGCAGCAGAATGTAGGAACTAGGCTTGACTGTACGAAGATACAAAATCAGGCACAAGCAGGAGATTTTTTTATACAGAACTAAATAAACTAATTTTAATTCATTAAAATGTTACCCTGATACACTACCATGACGGGCCATTTAGAGAGCATGTAATATGAACAGGAGGACAAGTAACCGAAATCATTCATAATTAAATGGGTCTTTGTTCACATAACACACCCTCGAGGTGCCAACTCTAAATTACTAAAATTATCAAGCATCAACAACCTTACATCTGGCCGTCGGAAAAATAAAAAAAATCTGCAGGTTTCGCTTGTGAAAACGATCTTTGCCTACTATACATACATGACACACGGTGCACGCGAATATGAACGTTCACACAAGCCAAGGCCAAGTGGAAGTAACGAAATAACAACGTTGGTAACTTAACTTCACTGTAAAGTTACTGTAGCGTTAACCCAGGAACCAATGACGTCGAAAACAGGAAGTGCAGCTGCCTATTGTGAAGAAGCTGCGTAGGGATTCTATCAGGAACTAGTTCTTTAAGTAGGCCTTTACGACGCTACCTGCTAACTAACCCATTTGAAAGCGGCAAATGCCTTTAAAAATAATTAGTTTGAAATTTGTATCCTGTTTGTGATGTACAAAATCACAATGTCAACATTGCTACATTGCTGGCTAGCCATCTTTAAAATAAGTATGACTGGGCTAATGTTAACGTTTGCTAGCTATGAACTCCCACTGGCCTTTAAACTGCATTATCAGATACTTAGATGCCATACATGTCGTCCATATTGTAATTTAAATCGCAAATTAAATCGCAACACTCGGTCTATCCTAGCTACCGAACTAGCGGATGGCTAGTATATTAAGTGGCTAGTATTAATTTGGCAAAAATCAGCTAAGTTAGCCAACTACCTGATCAAGAAAAGGGATGTGAACTATGATGTTAGCTAGCGAAGGCCATTACCTACTAGCTACCGAGCTACAGTTTTTAAATGTGGGAAAATATTGTTAAAGAGATTCAAATGGAGATTTTATACATTCAAAATAACTATTAAATAAGTTCCTACATTTTTACAACTATAACAAGTCAGTAATAAATCGTTAATCGTAAAATAATTCAGACTTTCCCCTATATAGCCGATGTTACATTAACACCCTCGCCCACAGTTTTTTTGATTTTATTCACTTACTTGCCAATCATGTCACAAATACTACTACTTAAAGCAGCCATGGTGGTATGATACTGTTGTTTTCCTTCTTTTTCGCGAGCAAAGCAATGACTATTCAGGATCCGCTGGAGGTTGGATTTTACCATCCGGCCTCGGAGAGGGAAAAGACGGACTGACTTCTTCACACGGCAATGGTCGGCTGAAGAATGAGGCTAATGACTGCGAAGAGAGCGCTAGAGACTCCGAGCAACGGATACGCAGCACGAGCAAAACAAGCTAGGCCAGTGAGAGGCATCGAGACTAGACCACGTGGGGGCGTCTTCGCTGAGAATGGAAAAGTACTGAGAAAACTGAAACCGTGGAAAGCGTTCGATCGACTGCAATAAACTACACTACACTTAACTAGAATGTTAACGTTTCAGGAGAGCAGTTAGTGAGGGCACTTTTAACAATATTGATTTGCCACATTTGATTATAATTTTTACGAATGAGGCACTCTATGGTAAGGTAGCCTACATGGTAGCTGGTGAGGTTTATGAGGAAGAAGAGTTCCCTAAAGACAGGGAGTATGCCCCATAGACTTGAATGCCACATGATTAGACTGGAATAAATTTGAAAATATTTTTGTACCATTAAAATTGTATTGTTTTGTTATGCAAATATTATAGTAGTCCATCCGGACAGTCATTGGCAAGGTACAATGACAAAATCTGAATCTTTCTGGTCTCTCTAAATATCCATACAGATTTCCAGCCAATGAGTCAACAAGCCCCAATCTTTGTGATAATTAACACCAGGTTGTGATATATCACATCTTCCTGGAAAGTTCTAGAAAATATATTTAATATTTATAAATATGTAAACATAATTTGTGTATATTGATAATGCTGTCAGGTTAGTCAGATAGCTTTAGGCCAAGCTGAGTTAGATATTATTTTAATATTAGATATTAAATAATATATAATATAATATTATAACAGGTTTTTTGAAATCTTTGCAAATGTATTAAAAATATAAAACTGAAATATCACATTTACATAAGTATTCGGACCCTTTGCTATGACACTTGGAATTGAGTGAAATTGAAATTGAGTGCTACAGAGATGGTTGTCCTTCTACCAGGTTCTCCCATCGCTGCAGAGGAACTCTGAAGCTCTCTTAGAGTGGCCATTGGGTTGTTGGTCACCTCCCTGACCAAGGGCCTTCTTGCCTGGTTACTGAGTTTGGCTGGATGGCCAGCTCTAAGAAGAGTCAGGTGGTTCCAAACTTATTCCATTTCACAATGATGGAGCACACTGTGCTCCTGGGACTTTTAATGCTTTAGCAATGTTTTTATACCCTTCCCCAGATCTATGACTCAACACAATTCTACCTCAGAGGTCTATAGGGTTCCTAGGACTTCATGGCTTGGTTTTTACTCTGACATGCACTGTGAACTGTGGGACTTTATATAGACAGGTGTGTGCCTTTCTAAAGCATGTACAATCAATATAATTTGCCACAGGTGGACTACAATGAAGTTCTAGAGACATCTCAAGGATGATCAAAAGGAACAGAATGCATCTGAGCTCAATTTCAAGTGTCATAGCAAAGGGTCTGAATACTTATGTAAATGTGATATTTTATTTTTTTATTTTTAATACATTTGCAAAAAAATCTAAAAACCTGTTTTTGCTGTGTCATTATGGGGTATTGTGTGTAGATTGATGAGGAAAAAATGAATTTAATCCATTCTAGAATAAGGCTGTAACATAACAAAATGTGGAAAAAGTGACAGGGGCCTGAATACTTTACAAATGCACTGTAGGTGAGCAGTTTATATAGTATAATAAGACCAAATAATTGGATAAATTAACATATATTGTGATGGAAATAGGAGTGGGGTGTCACCACTGTTATTATTATTGAATATACCCCTTTGCACACCCTGCATTTCTCGGTTTAACTTACATGTTCAAAATAACTCAAATGGACTGAAAATGTGTTGACAGCTCTATTTTTCCCCAAAATATTTTGGTGGGCTACTTCTTCCTCTCAACTGGAAATGTTCCAGAGGAAGGAGGAATTTATTAACCAAATATGGTATACTTCCCATTATAGACATAGTCGCTCTTCTTCTGATGGGTTAACCATTAATCATTTCTGTTGCTCCTTTTAGGTCTTACATTTACAGAGTGAGGGACTTACTGACAATAGACGTGAATATGCTAGTCACAGCACATCAAGGTAAAGCCCTACGCCTCTTCTGCTAGTGTGACAGTAACAGCTTAAAGACTGCCATCTTCTCACCACGTGGCCCTGTCCAGGTTGGCAGAACAGTCTCAGAGAGGTGGAATTAGAACCAATGTGTTTTTTATTCGCTGCCCTTTCATCAGCTATTAGTGTGTAAAAATGTCTGTAAATGGCAAGCATATTATCCTTGAATGATCCTTTGTATAACATTCAACAGTTGCCCCCAGACACACTACTGGTAGAATACTACCTTCAGGGCTGGTGTAATAGTTGGTAAATATTAGATGGGTTCAGGACAAGATTGGTACTCTAAATCAGCGGTCCCCAACCTTTTTTGCACCACGGACCGGTTTCATGAAGACCATTTTTCCACGGACCGGTGGACCGGGGGGGGGGGTGCTCATGGAAAAAAAAAAAAAAAAAAAACTGAGACCAGTTCGTTTTTTCCACGGACCGGGGGGTGGGGGGTGCATGGAGAAAAACTGAGATAAGTGCAAAAAAAAAAAAAAAACTGAGACAAGTGTGGAAAAGAGGCACACAGACATACGGTAATACAATAGTCAACATAAACAACTGTCAAATGTAGGCATTAAATAGTTAATATTTACTATAATGGTTAATACAAAGTTGTCAACATTGCTCAAATCTAAAAAAGAAAAGTTGTTCATGCTTACTTCTGTTTTCACAACAAGTAAAATATGTCTATTTTCTTGCAAACAATGGGTTAATGCCATGTAGAATTAAGTAATTTAGCGATGTCTGTGTGCTGATATCACTGACAGTTGCTAGCTCATTAGCCTGTAAGCAAAGCCTACTACCAAAAGTTATTGGTGGCTAGTATTTGCTGCCAAGAGCATCCACACGTGTGTCCATGCAGAACATTTTGAAAGTATTTTGAAAGTAATGTCTCAAAAAGGGTTTCCCCCCTCAATTCCATATTCAAATTTATGGGAATTTCACAACAGCAGCAATAAAAATCAAACATTTATGTCACTATATTTGAGTAAGAACCCTATATAGGTTAACCCAAATTAAGCTTATCTTTCACTGGTTGAATGTTAGTCTTCTGACCATGTTTGTCTATGTTGTAATCCTGCAGGAAGTTAGGTTGTCTTGCATACTGTATGAAAGACTACAACAGAAGGGTAAATATTAGGTACTGGGAATGTAAATAAACAGTATTAATGAAACAGATTTTACAAATCAACTAGTTTGTTGCAGATTCTAAGTACATTGTACATGTAACAGTGGCTGGTTCTGCACGCAGCAAGTTTCGAACCGAGGGATCTCGATGCGACAAGAGAGCGATTTAGCTCGCCGAGCTAAAGACTCAAGTCTCTAACTCTGGGAATGAATCGTACTCTTATCCACGTCACTTTCTGCAGCGGGCGCTCACGTACCAGAGCTCACCCGCTACACACCGTTCAAAAGTTTGGGGTCACCTTCCATCTGGACTATGGCTAATCGGGCACTCCTTCATTCTTCCAAGATGTTATTAATGAAGGAGGAAGAACAACAACTCAAATAAAGACCTGGCCTGCCCATGTCAAATCCCATAGAACTTTTGGGAAAATCAGATAACAGGTAGCTGGGAAAAATACGGGTGATTTTAACCGAATGGCCAGTTTTGAGGCTATTCTCATGCCAAAGGGTAACTATTTTGAGCAGTCCAAGATTCATTTTCAATATAATTTTGAAACAATTTTGTTCATTGGTTGTAAACATTTGAAAGTCACAGAAAAAGTTAAACATTGTTTTGAGAAAAAATAGTGGTGACCAAACCTTTAGGTATCCATGTTATTAATTAGGACATGTCAAATGCTTTTGATTGCATAATTTGTTTGCAATCAGTCCACACCAAGGAAACAATTGGTTTTGAAAGTCATGAAATAGCTTCCAAACATCAACCATCTGCTGATGCATAATTTGTTGCAATCATTTGCAATCAACCATCTGGACTGCACATGGAGATGCATATTAATTTAGTCAGTAGCTACAAATTAACTGTTTTGAACCCCTTCATTCAATGTTTTGCAGAATTTTCTGTATTGTACATTTTGTGTAGCACCTTCTGTACAAGTTCTCTCAAATAAAAGGTATAAGGCAAAAACAAAGGTGTCCTTTGGGTACTGAACTGCACTATTGATGCACGACATCCTCATTCCACTGGTCATTTCTGCATAGCAACACATTCCACCTATGACAAAATAACTTTGGAGTGGGTTATAGAAGTAAAAGATAATTGCAGTATTCACTTTTAAAGAATTTGAAGGTGAACATGAGCCAAAGTGAAATTGACTTAGTTCGCTTTCAAGCATCCACTAAAACAACACTTTTTGTGTCATGCTAATAAATCACTAATAACTACGATTTAAAAATGGCTAACAACTCAAATGGACCAACACAATGGGCTCCATTTTGAGGATGCAAAGGTAGTTGGCAAATGCTAGCACAGATCAAAGAGGTGTGTTACAATCAGTTTTGGTATTTTAAGACATGCAGGTACGTAATAACGTAGGCAGTGCATGGGAGCGCGTGGCACATCAAGGTGGTGTTTCAGTTTGAGTTAAAGGTGTAGCGAAGGTGTGACAATGCACTGGTCAATTAGGACACTTTGTCAAAATAGAGCCCTAAATATCTGCCAATATTTACAGGGGTTTCACTTTGTATTCAGTAAATGCAACCATTTCCCTACTCATACCATGGATTTGAATTTCAGATCTGCAAAAGCTGACTGACAAAGTTAAATTGAGGAAAATACTGTAATATTTTTCAGAATTTGAAAAATGCTTCAAAGATGCAGTATGTCAAAACATTTACAATTTATTGATGAATAAAGGTGAAACTTGCACACATTAAATTCATAATGAATATCAGTGCAGGAAGCAATTTTAATATAAACAGTAAGAACACAACGACGATAAGGGGGAGAAACACTATATTTTAAGATACGATTCATGCAGCAAAGGAAAAACTGTGATTTCTAGCTGGATATAAGCTGCACACATTCAGTAGTCAAATGGCAAATTGGATGTAGACAAGAAACACGCACAAGAATAAAACAGTTGTGTGCAAAAATGGCTCTATGCGTGTGAGTTACAGTTGACAGCTTGGTGAGGCCCATCACGGAAGAGGCGGTTCGGCATCTTTGTCACTGCCGGTCCCAGAGTTGCAGCGGCAAGCTCATAGTACAGAGGGGATAGTTGAATTAGAAAGAGGGTACAATTGGCCACCAAATTGGAATAAAAATGGGAAAAAATCTGAAATAAATAACTGTAAAAAAAATAAAACCCAGTTGTTCCAATTGCCACTTCTAAAAACATGCCATGAAGGCATTCCAGTGAAAAACAGGAAATTAACTAGTGTATAAAATAAATATGCCTTTATATGGATCTGATCCATTGCAATTAAGACCTGCTGGCTCCCCATTTGTTAAACTATTTCTATACACATCAAGCCCTCTTTGAAATTCCAGTTTCAGAGACTACTCTAAATGGGCAATACAATGAAATTATTAGATTTATAATTGGGTTCTCAATTTGTCACTAATACATACATTGATACCTAAAGGCACTAGAATTATACAAATAATAACAATGATAATAATGATAGCACCAGCACCAGCAGTTAGTAATGGGAAGAGTTTAGCTTCACAAAGCATTATATGATTTGAGCCAATTGCTTCATCTATGCATTGGTGATCAATAGAAACTGCTCCAACCCTATTATAGACAGTCCTCAAATGTAACACTCAGAATAAGTAGTCTTCTATTTTTTCTGTCATTGCCTTGTCTTAGCTCTTGAAAACATATCTGGTGTCATGTTCAATGAATACATCATACCGCCTTTTTAATTTCTTTTAAATATAGCCTGTTGTTCCTACATGTCTGCGCATGTTGTGACTGTGATGTGAAAACTATAAAGACGCCTTCTTTTCCATAACCTGCATGAAATCAGGTTTAATGTATCACTTGTATTATTGTACACATCATTTACTTATTTTTAAATTCCAACTTTAAAATAATTATTACCAAAACCTTAATACTGAAACACTGTTCCTCGATAGTTTGATGAGGGATGGTTAGAAATTTCAGGTACATCAATCTTAATTCTATAAAACACAGACACACACACACACACACACACACTCACACATATATATACACACACACACATAAGTATATGTGGGTGCAAACCAGTTGCCTAAAATTCTTGTATGAGGGCGAAGCGCTTCGTGAAGCCTTGTTTCGTTCTTCACGACTGATAATAACAGTCTAGACATATCTATGTTCAGTAACACTGCACACAGGGATGTCTACATCTCCTCTGTAAGTATTGGAATTTCTGCTTGGTTTTAATACTCATATCTATGTTAAACAAGATCGCATATCAAGGACAAGTGTTCATTGTGCTCTCCGTTCTTGGCTGTGCCACATGAAATTCAATCTCTTCAACTGAGTGCATGTACATTTAATACCTTGGCTCTATATTCGATAGCTTGACAGATCAGCAATGTCTAGTTCCCATGTGTCTGGCAGCAGAGCAGGGGGAAGCTCACAACCTCTGGATTGGCGGCAAAACAAAAAGGCACCAAACAACAAAGAAAATATGAGTTTGTGCGCAAAAGGAAGTTGTGCGCGGCGTCAAAGATTTAACCCCTCACTTAAGGGTGTAGAGCAGCTCTGCAGTGTGGCAGAGGGATAGAGGGTGGGCAGAGGAGAAGTACTGGCAGCACAGCCAGTCCTCCAGCTCTGCGTTGTGCTCGGGCTCCAGTGAGCGCTCAGCAAACTTCATCATCAGCAGGGCGCGTTTCACATCCAGCCAGTTGAGCAGGCCCTCGTGGTGGGGTGGCTCCCTGGGCCGCTCCCTCTGCTGCTCCATCAGGTCCCTGCGCGGGCCCCACAGCAGGCTCTGCAGGGCGCGCTTGGCCTCCTGAATCTGGATGCGCTTGATGGGGTCAGGCTGGAGGAGTAGGCGGGCCAGCCGCTGGAGGCCTGCAGAGTAGAGGGACGCGGGCGGGATGGGCGGGAGGTCCTCGCAGTAGTAGTCCTGCTCCTTCAACATGGGGCTCACCTCGAATGGGTTGGGCTGGTGCAGAAGTTCGTAGATCAGGATGCCGGTCTGGAACTCGTCGAACTTGCGGTACTGTGCGGCCGACACTATCTCGGGGGCCAGCCGGGCATGGTCCCTCTTTAGGCGGGGGTCAGTGGCGGGGTCCTCCGGGCTGCGCTGCTTGGCCTTGGCGAAGCTGCTGATGAGCAGGCGAGGGAGGTGCTTCTGTTCAGGGTCGTCCCCCTGGTGGGGGGACACCAGGAGCAGGTTCTCCAGGCAGAGGTCACGGTGGGAGACCCCGTGCTCCTTTAGGTGCTCCAGTCCATTGCACAACTGCAGCAGCAGGAAGCAGACGCGGCGTTCGTAGACCTCCGGCTGTGTCTGGTGGAAGGCTGCCCAGTCTCGGACGAAGTCGGCAGTGCTCTGGTGTGGTACCTCCCGGGTGATTACCACCACGTGCTCCTGCTCTCCCTGGCCGGAGGGCCCAACTGCCTCGTCCGGGGGTAGCATGCTCACAGGGACACAGGCAATGAAGTGGCCACAGTCCTGCTGCAGGTTGAAGTGAGGGGCCATACTCTGCTGGACAGACAGGCCATACAGGTGGTCTTGCTTGGCATCTCGGGTCTTGTTCTTACAGATCTGCATACAGAAGGACAACAAGTTGGTAATGGTCAAAACCATGATTTGGAACAGAATACAAATTAAATGACAGGCACTGTAAAACACCACTCATAACTTTTTCTTTAAATACCTTAACACACTTGTCTTTGAGACTCAACACCTACACATCTTTAGGCTTTTCCATCTGCCATTCATACTCATGTTTTTCCCCCACCCATTCAGCATACATAATGTGCTATATTTCTAATGATCAATTGATAATTGATATTGAACAGTGATCGGTGTGTTTTTAAACCCATTCAGGAGTATGTACGGCAAAGGGCATGCGTTTTTCACCACCTCTGTCATGAAACTGCAGTTCCATCCTCCAACACCAAGAGGTTGGTGGAGGGCTTTCTAAAGCTACTTGTTAAGCAATCAACACATTACAATCTCAAGTAATCATTTAATTATCACAAATAAGGTGCATATTGCAGTGTAGTAGGCTAGTCAGCAGCTGGTGCTGCACACACCCACACATAATCATACTGATTGATTTGTAAGTAGGCTACTGCTTTCAATTGTGAAAATATGTCTGTTGACACTTCAGTAGGACATGTATCATGCCCAACCTGGAGCAAAGAAACTGATATATTGAAATTAATGGGTGTATATTTTTAAACCGCACAAACTTACAAAAACTATTTAAAGCAAAAGGTAATTTTTGTTGGACAGCCTGAAGGCAAAACAAAAATATAAAGAACAAAATTGTTATTGATGGGATGTTTTAAAAATGTAGTTAATCGAGCACAATATTTTATATTTTGGTATTGAATTGAATCATTGTCAGATAATTTGTTGTTTCCCCTTTCATGACCTCTTTCGTAGAGGTGTAACAATTTGTCCGTAAGAGGAAACTCCCCTCTTTGAAACAACGTCAATTTGTAGACTTGTGCCCTTGCACCAACACTCAGATTGGCACTTAATTGTATAATTGGTCATATTCATTTGTGTAATTGGTACCAATTACTGAAAATAGAGTGCCTACAGCGACTCCTTGAGGATCAGACAGCAACTGCAGCTTCTTGAGAGGTGATGAAAAGCACATGCCCTTATACAATGGGGGAAATAAGTATTGAACACAACATTTTTCCCAGTAAATGTATTTCCAATGAGGCCATTCAAGTGAAATTTGCACCAGACTTTGGTATTAACTCAAGAAATCCAGACAAAAAATCTAAACATTAAAGTCCATATGAAAATAAAGTTATGTGTAATAAAGTGGAATGACATAGGAAAAAAGTATTGAACACACTAACTGAAATTAATTCAATACTTAGTGGAGAAGCCTTTGTTTGTAATGACATCTTCAAGGTGCTTTCTGTATGAAGTAACTAATCGCCCGCAGTATTCAGGTGTGATTTTGGCCCATTCCTCTACACAGATTGTCTTTAAATCTTGAAGATTGCGGGGGGCCCTCTTGTGAATCTGGATCTTCAGATGCTTCCACAAATGTTCAATTGGGTTTAAGTCAGGTGATTGACTGGGCCATTCCAACAAGTTGATTTTCTTTCTCTGAAACCAATTGAGAGTTTCCTTTGCTGTATGCTTTGGATCGTTGTCCTGCTGGAAGGTCCACCCACGTCTCATCCTCAGCATCCTGGTGGATGGCAGCAGGTTCATCTCAAGAATCTCTCTGTACATGGCTCCATTCATTGTTCCTTCAATGATATGAAGTCTGCCAGTACCACGAGAGGAGAAACAGCCCCACATCATGATACTTCCACCTCCAAACTTCACTGTTGGTATAGTGTTATTCGGGTGATGTGCAGTGCCATTTCTCCTCCAAACATGGTGTGTTGTGTGACAGCCAAAAAGTTCAATTTTGGTCTCATCTGACCAGAGTACATGCTCCCAGTAGTTCACTGGCTTGTCCAAATGTTGTTTGGCAAACTTTAAACGAGCTTCAACATGTATTTTTTTCAGCAGTGGAGTCTTGCGGGCTGAGCGTGCACAGAGACCATGGCGGTGGAGGCATTGCCTACTGTCCTTTCTGTCACAGTTGTACCTGCTGCCTCCAAGTCTTTCTGGAGCTCTTTCCTAGTGGTCCTTGGCTCTTTGGCTACTCTTCTAAGTATCCTTCGGACTCCCTGATCAGAAATCTTGCGAGGAGCTCCTGTGCTTGGCCGGTTGATGGTGGAGTGATGTTGCTTCCACTTACGGATAATGCCCCCAATGGTGCTCACTGGAAGATTCAGAAGTTGTGAAATACGTCTGTAGCCAATTCCATTTTCATGTTTTGCAACAATCTGGTTGCGAAGGTCTTGAGAGACCTCTTTGCTTTTACCCATCATTAGATGTTTCTTGTGTGGCACCTTGGTCACAAAAAAAACCTTTTATAGCCCATCAATATATTCTAACCCAGCTGACATTAATTAGCACAGATTGGAGGTAGAGTTGCCTCCTAATTAGTTATGGTTTTCAGCTGGTTCCTTGCCTTTCCTTGCTGTGGTGTACTGCTTTTTCTTAGTGTGTTCAATACTTTTTTTCCTGTTTCATTCCACTTTATTACACATAACTTTATTTACATATGGACTTTAATGTTTTGATTTTTTGTCTGGATTTTTTGAGTTAATACCAAAGTCTGGTGCAAATTTCACTTGAATAGGCTCATTGGAAATACATTTACTGGACAAAATGTTGATGTGTTCAATACTTATTTCCCCCATTGTATATGGCCTATACCATTCATTCTTCTATAGAACCCCAATAGAATGATTTAGTGTGTATTATTACAAAATGTACATTGCACTACTAAGAAAGCAAACAAGAAAACACAGCAGAACCAGCATGTCAAATATGACACTGTGATTAATTCTGACTTCATAGATTGCAGTCTGGTGATTAATGTAGAGCTCAGTGACTTCATACGCTGTGACGTAGGAAGCTATTGTTCCATGTACAACCTTTTATGAGTAAGGTGTGTCCCTTTCTAAATCCTGTCTTGCATGAAAAGATTCATTGATTCAAAGACATTAGGAAATAGTTCTGCCCTTGGGCAATGTTCTGCAGAGTTGCTGCTCAGCCGTACGTATTGCTAATGACTGTGGAACAAAGGTCAGGATGAATGAATGCACACCACTCCTAGAACTAACTCAAGTATATGCCCTCTAGTCACATAGAAATTGTGGGAATTTTTCTTCCAACAGATAGGAAAGGGGTGTCAGGGAGGTGCATTTTGGTCATCCTGCGCAGGCAAGCAGAATGTGGCCCAGCCTAACCTAGATTCTCATAAACAAGTATGGTGCCATCATTGACAGGTTTATTACTCTGTGAATTAAACCAGGGCACTAAGGTATGTAGCTTTGGCAGCCAGCGCAGTCCATATTAGATCAGCACACCAAACTTACAAGCCTATGTCTCACACCACAATTCCGGGGTTCTACCTATGAGCTGGAAATTATGGGTCAGGGAGAAAATAATTATGGGCATCAAAAATAAGCGGAGGTCAACATGGCATGATTGGCCTTGTCACATGGTTGCTATATTCTTTGCCTGAGCATATTAAGCATTTCCAGATATCAGCCAAACCAACATCTCTGTATAAACCAAGCGGTCTTCCCCAGGCCATATCAATGTTTGGTGTCACCACGATTCTAATCGTGAGAGGATAATTTTTACGGATACCATGACAAGATATCTTGTGGTAGTAAGTGACCCCAAAAATATATATAAAAAGGTGTCTGAAATGGCTTACGCAGGGCATTCCCCCAAACCGTATATTAATCAGGTCCGGGCTAAAGAGGGAGGGAGCCAACCCCCCCCCTCCTCCAAACACTTAAATTGCACTCAGTGTTTTTGCAGTTTAGAGTCCAGCAATTCAAGGGTGTCTCTACACATTCCTGCATTCTTGGGAGATGAATGCAGGAATGTGCTTGTGTTTGCATTGGGAGAGAGACAAACTTGGTTTGGTATAATTTACTTCCATTTCATCTCCTATGATTGTTACATGCCATTGTTATTTCTAGGATTTAGTATTTGGGTCAATGACGTGACGCACATTTTTTTGTGTCCATATGATTTAGTTACATTTAAAAGAGTTAAAATTTGTAAATAAACTTACAAATTACTTGCATACATTCTTTTTTGAGGACCTAGTCAAAGATTTCTGGTTTTAATCAATTTTGAGAGAATATTTGAGGATGATGGCAAAAATGTCAATGTGGTGTAACCGTAAAAACTTTGTACCAAATAATTTAACTTGCTTAAAAAAAGTGAAATTCTCAATAAAACACCCTATTAACTAGTTTGGCATACTCTTACATTAGAACTATTTAATAGTAAATAAAAGTAATGTAACACCATTGTTCTGAATATTATAATTAAACTGGGGAATCATGTCAGTCAAGTCAACTTCCTGACATGTCAAGGTGGTGTAACCACCATTCAAGGGGCCATTTTGTTAATATTGTGCAAGAAGACCATGTGACAGGAACTGATATCACAAAGAAGGACCCCTGATGACTCGAACTGCTGCATGACGAGGTTAGTAGCTCTCTTTAAAATATGAGATAATTAGACATTTTTAGGGTATGGTCAGGTATGAGGTATGGCTTAGGTTTACATGTCAAATGGTATGACCCCAGGAAAACATTGATCATTCATCATAATTATAAAAATGTGTATTTACTTTAAAAATTCTGTTTGGAATATTCACACCAAGGCCATGTGCTTACATAGGTGGCCATGATAATGCCTGTCAAGTTTGATTTTAAACTGAAATGTCAAATGGTGTAACCGGTTACACCATTTGACTCTATTACAAGCCTTTCTGTTAGAGGCCAATTTTGACAAATATCAGTAGTTTATGATGCTGATTAAAGATGTTAAATAAACTAACTTACTATGTGGAACTATTTTCAACGAGATCGAGTTTGAAGGACCTCTGGAGGCAACTGTTCTAACATGGCAGCAGTGGTCCAGGGTAGTCACATCTGAAGAAGGGAAAACCTTTGCTAACTTTGTAAAAGTCACACAAAGCGGAAAGTGTGATGATCTGTTGGCTTTGCTTAATAAGAAGCTGGACTCTCTAGCTAAGCACCAATTCAATTGGCTCCACCAAGCCAAAACACTCAGCGAGCTGAAAGAAACACTACGTGAGGATGAAGTCTGCATTCATGTTGACTTCTCTGAGAACTATGGCTGTAAGCTCAACACTGAAATTCAGGCTTTCCACTTCGGTGGCAGCCGCAAGCAGGTTACAATCCACACCTGTGTGGCATATACGGCCTCATCATCCTTCTCCTATGCCACTCTCTCTGCCTCTCCCCGCCATGATGAACGTGCTGTATGGGCTCACATGGAGCCTGTATTGAAGGATGCCATAGGCAAATGTAACACACCGCCTTGTACTCTACATATCATCAGTGATGGACCAGTGACCCAATACAGAAACAAGAAAAACTTTTATCTACTCAGCACAGTGCCTTTTCTGTGTGGGTTCCAAAGGGTCACTTGGAACTTCAGTGAGAAATCGCATGGGAAAGGAGCTCCTGATGGAGTGGGTGGAGCTGTAAAGCGTACTGCGGATACAGCAGTCCAAAGAGGCACTGACTTGCAAACAGCTGAGGAACTTTACAACTTCCTGAAGGATCAACCCTCTAGCATTGAATACTATTGGATATCCGAAGAAGCCATTGCAAAGTACGATGAATCAGTACCAAAAAATGTTCCTGCCGTGAAAGGTACACTGAAAATTCACCAAGTGACCTCTGAAGAGCCAGCTGCAATTCAGTGGAGGGAAATTTCATGCTTCTGTGCGGGACCTGGAATCTGCAGGTGCTATAATCTATCTGCAGTAGATTTCCGCAACCTACCAGGAAACCTCCCCTCAACATCTACCGACTGTCAGCAGGATCTGAAAGGCAAGTTCATTCTGGTCAGATATGAAAGTAAGCCTTTGTGGGACAGGTCCTCCAGGTGGTGGGTGAAGAAGTGGAAGTGAGCTGCATGCAACAGCTGGGTGGGAAGAATGTCTTCACCTGGCCTCATCCACCAGACCTCCTATTCTATTATGAGTCTGATGTGCTGCACGTAATCTCTGAGCCTGAACGTTTGAACTTGCGTCATTCAAAACTCATAGCGGGGGACTGGAAACATTTCCAAGCACACACAGTCTGAATATTCAGATGTTCTGTCACACTGACACACACTTTTCTGGAATAGGACTTCACTGGAAACATTGCAAAGCGCACACACAGCCCTAAACACACAATCCCGCCCCTGTCCCCCACTCACACACACACAATTTTTGAAGACATGTTTTTACCCTGATTCGTTGTCTAACATTTTTTACTGAAATCACAATATAAGACATGAGTTCACCCTGATGATTCTTGTCATCAAATGTTTTTCTACATTGAAATAAAAGAAAACATCAAGTTCTTTCTTTCTCTCTCACACACACACACACAATTTCTGAAGTGTGTGTGTGTGTGAGAGAGAGTTTACCAATTTGTTGTCAGATTTTTTCTTAACTGAAATCACAATAGAAGACATGAGTTCACCATGATGATTCTTGTTATCAAATGTTTTTTCTACAATGAAATAAAATAAAACACAAGTTCAGTTGACCTTGTTAACTGTCATGCTTGATTTTCAGTGTCAATTTCTTCAACAAACCTTTCTTCAAAGGCCTTTGACTCTAGAAACAACATGGTCAGGTGGTGTAACTGGTTTGAGTCAATTAGCGTAACCAGTATTTTTCATAAAAATATGATAATATACAGGAGAATTAATGTGGAATGAAATGTAATCCTCAATTGCAGTTTAAATACATGTTTTTAACAATTTTTACATAATTTGTCAAAGATTATTTAGAAAACAAAGGGTGTTTTCAGCATATGTCCCGCTCAATATTGCAACAACAAAGAAAATTTAAATTTAGAGATAATCCTAGTAAAATATATTTTCATGTGATATTTTAAAATAAAGTAATTATTTTTATGAGTACAATTACATACACTCTAGGTGGATAAAATATGTAATATTTGTTATTCTTTTGTGGTTACACCATTTGACATTTTCAGGTGCATTCAGTCTTAATCTTTGTAAAAAATGGTGCAAATGTAATTTCAAATAACATGAAACCAACAGAAACACAAAATGTACATTTTAACAAAGTTGTTGCATGCTTTTAAAACAAGTTTTTAAAAGGTTTCTGAATTGCTCGTCTTGCCAACCCTTATTTGTCACTGACCCATTTGTTAAGCTAGTTGAACCTACATTTGTAGATTGGACGTTGAATATTTTGTCTTTGTCTAACTGTTGTAATTTAATAAACCAGCTGTTAATTTTAACTGAATTGTGAGTTGTATTTTTGATGAAGGTTGATCCACTAGATTGCTCAGCCTATCAACAAATTAGGTGATTTAATTGATATCCTGTGTAGTAATTATTATATTAAATCAAATAAATATAGTTTACATTTAGGATAAGTGAGGGGTTTTAACGTGTAATACCACTTGTGTTCAGTATTCCGAGTGCTGAACTTTAAACAAGGGCATTTGACTGTTAAGGCTACTGGATTCATAGACTATTTTCATTCAAACGTCACTGTTCCAACAAGGGTTAAAACTCATTGATTTCAGCAGTCAAATATTTACATTTGGATTTAGCTTACATAACTATTCACTTCATACTGAGAGCCAGATTTACTAGGATAGTCACAGCGCAAAGGCGATCACTATTTTGTTGCGGCTATATTGTGGTCACAAATAGTGACACGTTAATGACCAATTTACTAAGGCTAGTTCTAATTACGTAATCAAAGAAATTAAACACCTTAATTCGCAATTTGCAGTAGGATACACCAATTTTACAGATCAGGAAATAGAGGTATTGGTCAAGGAGGTACAGTGTCAAAACGCTCTATTACAGCATAGGAAAAATATTTAGAGTGAAGAAATTAATTCATTAGGCATAACAAAACAAACAGTAGATGATGTAAAGAAAACAAACAACCAATGATGTAAGGAAAATATCACATGATGTTTTCCAAAAGAAAAATTTTGTGACGGCGACCAAAAGAAAAACTTCCCTACAACATAATGCTTCAATGGACAGATTGGTCAATAGAAATCCTTTCATGTAATTTTTATTTCAAGTTCTAGTAAATAATAGGTCTATGTATGCTATATGGAATATATATTTAAAATTCTGACTTAGCTGTCTGTAGACACAGGTATCCCTGAAAATAACGCTGTCGAGACATGAACTGGGGTACTTTGAAACAACATTTCTGATTATTTGTTTTGCATCACTGGGACAGCGACTAGCATTTGGAAAGTGCAATACAAAATGGGAATTGTGAAATACCTAGGCGAGATCAGCGCACTCATAAAATACTGCCTGGTTTCAAAAGTTCTTAAAATTCTCATGCAAAGAGAAGAGTCACAATTAAGGCATGCTTTAGTAAATCATACGGAATACTTAATCGACCTAATTTACAAAATCTCCACCCTGTTTTAGCATATTCACCCCATGTATGAACATATGTAACTATTCATCTAAAGGAAAGTCGCAATGTGACTTAACCCTCGCAAATTACATCCTAATAGCAATTTTATCGATTGCAACCACTTACTAAATGTGACGTAGATATTTGGACCTTGTCACGACTGGTTTTGCATTGGAAAAGCAGTCGCAATCCTTTAGTAAATCAGGCCCTATAAATCTGAGTTCAAGAGAGTCTGCAACTGAGGAAAGTATTCTTGACTTTTTTCTTCTTCTTTTTTTTTACCTTCTCCAAACAAAACAATAATTTAATCTGTGGATTACAAAATACAGTATACAGAATGTATAACATTTTGTATGTTGTTTTTTATGTTTTGGCTGTCATGAGGGATGTCATGCCCTCATAACAGTCAAGATGTATCCTGACAGGAAATGTATCGTTTGGAATGCCGATGTAGACAAAACATAATGAATGTACTCATGACATTCTGATTACCATTAGTTGAATTATAGCTTTTTAACTTAAACTAAGGTTTATAGCTACAAAATAAGAGTAGCAAGTTTTGTTTTTTTAATTACAGTAATGGAAGTGTACAATTCCAATCAGTAAAGGATTCAAATTTTGGTGTATTGTCACTTATTCTAATGTCATTTCCAATTTCAACATTTAATTCTGACTGAATGACATCCGTTCCCAATGCATTTGTATCTCAAAGGATTTACTGTATTTTAAATGCGGGACTGAAAAAAACAAATCTGAAACACAGGTTTCTATACATTCCACAATTCTAACTGTAATGTACTGCACTGTACTTCCACACCTTAACCAGGTAGACAATTTAAGCATGAAAAGTGTATACTTAAAAAATTTTTTAATTAATTTATTTCAGATTTTTTCCCGTTTTTCTCCCAATTTGGTAGCCAATTAACCCTCTATGTACTTCAATTCCCCACCCTCACGAGTCCGTCGCCCGTCCTCCGGGATTGAGACACACATTCCTGGTTGAGTGTTCCCGCCTCTTTCGAGACGGGAAATCTTCCACGGACTCCTTAACCTTCTCCTCGACGGACTCATGCCGGCTCTCCCTCCCCCCTCCCCGGAGGCGGACAGCCAAATGCTGCCTCCGATCGGGCTGACGACCAGGGCCGGTCTGGTAGAGGTTTCGGGTCGGGTTTCGATCCATGTCCCTGACGGGCAGCGCACACCACTCCGAAGCGTGGTGCACTAGACCGCTGCGCCATCCGCCAGGCCGAAAAGTGTACACTTTTGAATTAATTTCCGTTACTGCTGAATGTATTTAGTACAGGAAATGGGGCCAACATCTGCTTACAATCATCACTCAACATTGAAGACAGAGCGGAAGGTACAGTGATAAGAGTGAGCGACCGTCATACCTTGACTGCATAGAGGTTGCTTGGGTCAGAGGCACAGGAGGCAGAGTAGTAGACGGCATCGCCAGCCGCACAGCTTGGCTTGTTGCAGGTAAGTTTGAAGAGGGACCAGTTGCTCTCGTCAAAGTGAAGGGATTTCCTCTGGCTGCGGGTGAAGTGGTCCTCGCACTTGAGCGCCAGGCGACGCAGGGACTCGGCGTACAGCCCGCCCAGCTTGGAGTAGATTCCCTCGCGGCTGTTGCAGAGAAGGGTCTGCAGCTGGAGGCCGGAGCCCAAGGTGGGGGTGGGGGCGCTGAGCTGGGGGGAGGATGAGGAGGAGACGGCCCCACAGCAATAGCCTCCCAGCCTACCCTGCCCCTTGCCCAGTGGCTCATCCAACGTCCGAGAGCGCAGCGGGCGGTTGAGGGGTGGGTGGCAGCGCTCCAGGGACTCGCTGGAGGAGCACAGGTTCCGCCGGTCCACTGGGCAGGATGGTAGACCGGACTGGGCGCGGCTCGGCCGAGAGACGTTGTCCTCGGAGCCGCTGAAAGGGAAACCCTGATGTCCCCGAGGGAGGAGTTTGTTGCCCGCACCTTCTGCAGGTGCGGACACAGTGCGGTTTACAGTCTTTTTTTGTGGCAGAGGGGGAGGCTGGACCTGCTGCCCCAGGCTGGCACTGAAGAAAGGGTTTGGATGGGAGAACACTGGAGAAGCTGTCAGAGGACTGCCGGGAAACAGCGATGGGCCGGCCCCAACAGGGGCATCCTGGGGACCTGGACAAACAAAGATGTGGGACATGAGGTCTTAACTGTATGGGATCTGCACAATAATAAAGCATAACTTACATATATAATAATCCCTTGTTTGCCGTTTTATTGTTTAAATACACATACCACTTTTTAATGTATTATTAGATTGCTAGATCTTCAGATTGCGATACAACCTTTAAACTCTCCCCAAGTCCCATATCATAATATTGTTTTGTATTATTTCTATGTACGATTTGACATTTGTCAGTTGTTATACCAATCTAATACAGGAAAAATAAATACAAATAAAAAGAAGATTCTAATGGGAACTCACTTTTGACATATGTGACACTCAGTTCTGGGCACCACACTATAATAAAGATATAGAAGCTCTCAAAAAGGTAGAACGAAGGGCAACTAAATAGGAACCCGGTATGAAAGTTATGAGGAAAGACTAAGATGCTTAATCTATTCAAGTTTAGGAAAAGGAGACTAAAAAATCTGATTCATTTGATCGAAGTTCGGTTAGCAGAACAAGCAGGCACAGGTGACATTAGTTAAAGGCGAATTCTACACGGATATCAGGATTTTTTATTTTGTTTGTGTTACACAGAGGTTCACAATGCCTGGAACAGCTTGCCAGGTCAGGTAGTTGAGGCAAACACTTGGGGTATTGAAGTCCAGGCTTGATGGACATTCTTTAGATTATGAAATGACGAGCCTAGATGGACCGAATGGTCTATTTTCATCATTATGTATTCTTATGTTATGTCAGAAAGACCCAGCATATTAACTCTGAGCTCTAAAGGTTGAATCAGGTTCAGTCGGAATGATGGAAATGGCTCAAAAGAATTGTCTCCAATTCATTCTGAGTGAAGCAGGACTCAGGATGAAGCAGACCATGAGCAATATGCTGAATGACAGACTGATTGCACCTGATAGTTACTGTTTAACAGGGAGCCGCCTTGGGCACTTCTTATAGTGACTCACAGGTGCTTTAGCACCATAGTGTTACTGGCCCTTGGTGTCACCTGCACAGCCCAGAAATGGAGAATAGATCTACACACATATACAGACACGGATATACACTCAGGCACAAAGGTCACCACCAGTGCAGGCAAACTTGAGAGGGATTAATTCCAAAATTATTAAGCGGCCAAGTGAAGCAATTCACAAGTCGCATAAATTCAGCTACTGAAGCTGCTAAATACACATCATCATCAACATAATTGTAACATGAGTAATTGTAACATGAGTAATAGCCATCTACAGACATCGTTTAATGATACTTTCTCAGTAATGCTCTGGAAGGTACCTAATAAGTACATGGGAATAGTGATTATTCCTGCACATTACTTGCCAAGTATCTATGAGTAATTACCCAGTAAGTGGCGGGAAACCAATGACACATTATCACCAACACAACTGTATCAAATTTCCCCCCCCCGGGATTAATAAAGGCTATTCTATTCTATTCTATCATGACAAATGGCCATCTAGTTAAATGTTACTTTATCAGTAATGCTCCGGAAGGTACCTGATAAGTACCTAGGAGTAATCAATAGTAATCAATTTATTTTACAGCTCTGTTACACATTACATCCCAAGTAACTATAGGTAATTACCCAGGAAACAAATTACAGATTGTAATCAATGCAACAGCAATAATTGCCATCTGGTTACACAGTACTTTCTTGGTAATTTCTGGTAAGTTAACAGTACAGATGCTACAATGAAGAAAACTACAAAGTAAGATTCTGCATGCAGCAGGAATACTGATAAACTACTGATCAGAAACAGGTAGGTACATGAGACATCCTCAGAGTTACTCATAGTTATGAAGTACTTACATAATCCTTTATGTAAGAACACTGAAAGTAACCTGGATAAGTGCTTATTAGTAAATATGTTTTAATATTGAATAATATTTTGTAATATTTAATATTGAATATGACAAAGAAAATAGCTTTAGCTTCTCACTACACTGTTCTAGGAGCTGGAGAAAAGCCTGTGATGAGAGCCACATCAGATCCAAACATCAAAAGGACAGTTCTAGAAATTCAAACATCTCTCAACTAGCTGAAGTCCCAACAAACAATAATCTCACAAATTGCCTTGGTTAATAGACTGTGTTTCAAAAGGCACATTTCTCACAGAGATAGCTACTGAACTTGTGGAAAGCCCTCATATGTCTACTGGGAAAGGCTAACCACATATTTAAAATGGCCTTCCGAATAGGAAGGGTCATAGCACACTACTACAAATATTTCAATTGCAGAAGAATGTTCATATAGAACCGTTCACTTAATTGGTTTCCCCTCAAAGTTTCCCAAGATATGTTTCAAGGGTTACACTGACTGTGCCAGTGTGGAACCGTGAAATTATATGGCTAAGCCTTCCCATTACCTTCTTAGGTACTCTTAGGAAAGGAAGGAAAAACCAAAGACATTTCTCCTGCTCCTGAAACCTGTTCTGCGTTTCCCCTCTTTGTTTTACATTTATATGAATTTCATATAGTGGTTTCACTTTATAATGAGAACGTGAGCATGTTACAAATGGTAGAATGTAATTAAATGTATACATCTCAATATTCCACATTTTATCATGATTAATCATTAAGTTTGAGACACCAAAGTTGAACAAATTGTGAGTTTCTTCCCCCCAGAACTGGAAGGCCACAGTTGGCACAAATGGCAATTCAAAATCAACATCAACAATATCACACTCAACACAATAAATATTAGCCCAGATGGGCTAGGATAACCATTGAAAAATTCTAGGTCACAGGGGCCAACAATGGTGCTGTCCATGTCCTCCAGGAAGGAGTATTCTGGGATAGAGAGTCCACTCACCTCCATCACTGGGGATCCTACAATCAGAATGCAGGCTGTCAGAAGAGGCGGTGACCAGGCTGCTTCTGAGCCCCTCAGGGACTGGGTGAGGCTTTTAACAGAGCCCTGCTGACTGGCCTTTTCCAGGTCTAAGCTGCTCTGACTCATCTTACTGGATGTCCTGTGAGGAAAGAGGAGGGGCAACACACCAGTGAGGCAGTCAGTAAGGAGGGGAGCGATTCTGCAGGACATTTTACCCTCATTTAACATATCTTTCATGTAGGTCAGGTGATTCAGTGGTTTCATTTTCGCAATGGCAGGTGAAAGAAACCCCCAACTGTGAACTGTAGTAGAGAAAACTTTTGAAGCCTCTCAACTCACAATACACACAACAACAGAAAATAAGTCTTGTCATTTAACATTTCAGTTTTTACTTTTGCTTTAAAATATGAACTCATAAAAAACAACACGGAAACAGTGCATTCAAATATGTTTAACTGCACTCTCTTCAAAAGAGTTTACAAAGGTTTGCATCATTGATATCATCCACTATCCACCCATCTGCACTCAGCCAGTGAAGTAGGAAAGTCTCCCATTCACCAAATTTTTTAATACACAACCAGAGGTACCTTCCTCGGGTATTGTATCCCATAATGCAATGCAGCCATCTTCAACATTCCATTTCATTTTAAAAACAATGGCGGACATTTCTAGCAATGACGAAGGCAGCAACAGCGCCAGTGATTATAAATGTAAGTATAATAGTGGTGTACAACTTTTTTCTTTCCAAATGTAATTGAAAAGAAAAAAAGTAAGACCAGTTGATTTGTGACCTGCTTGAAATAATGTAAACAGTTTTAACTTGATGCCTAGCAAGCTAGCTAGCCGACAGCTATTGATTATACTCAGCATAACCCATTGTAGTGGTCTGATATTAGCTAGCTAGCTTGCCACTCGAGGTTGTCACAGTAGTAGCTGTCTCCCTCGCATAAACCCGAGGTAAACTTCTAACAGTCTGGTGAGGTCATGTGACAATTAAGTATACTACAATTTGAATCAATAATGGTTGCATGCTGGGTACTATACGGCATACTACTATGAAAATGTAGTATGTAGTATACAGTATGCACTTGTACAGTATGTAGTATGCAGTACCTAAGTATGAGGTTTCGAACACAGCCTTTGTCACCGAGATGTGATACTTAAAACTTCCTACTTCCTCTGGCTGGAACTGACATCAGGACTTCAGTATCTTGGCTCATCAGCAATGAACCACTATAACGTAACCAATCTCAATAATAAGACACAAAACATCCCGACTTCCTCCGTGAGGAGCATGCAGTACATTTTCCATGCTGAAACCTGAACCTTAATCTAATGAAAAACATTGTGCTGTCTGCTTTCTGACAATTTATCATGAGACAAATTCCTGTCCATGTGCAATACAATAGAAATCAACATCCAGTTGTTACACTGAGGGTGTATCATTCACGTGCACTGAACCACTCCTTACAAGTGCAAAGCTCCGATACTTTCAACTTAGTTGAATACGGATTGTATTTCAAATAGTCGTTGCTTGAGCGGTTTGCCTCAGAGTGAGGTGAAGTACAGAACATCCACAAATATATCTGTTCATGTGCCCATTAATAACCTCACCAAACTAGCACATAACGCCCTGCATTTCAGTGGTCTGGGTGGACAAAAACGGAAATGGGTCATGAGACACAAAACTTGCGCATCGCCTAAGGCTTTAACTGACACCCCCCCCTGCGCAACCCATGTTGACGCAAACACCTTTACTGCCGACCACGAAACTACCAAACTGCACGGAAGCAATAAATATTCCGTTTGTGACAGCCAAAGCTAGCAATTACAGCACCGTCCAGGTGCAATTTCACCACCATCCTTCTCAAACTAGAGCCCATAGTATATTGCCAAATATCAAAAGGTAATTATAAAATAAAAATGCCTAACTCATCTCATCCAAGGCACTCAGTTAGTTACTAACCATTTATACTTACACTGGCCTTTAGTTACAATACATCACATTATTGCTGATTATTTTGTTTTAACCCCTTTTATCCCAAGAACAACATTTTGAGGATTAACAGTCTAGAACATGTTTTCAGTTTGTTTAAAATTGTATGGATTTCGGTCCAAAAATAAACATTTAATTACATACACTGATGCCATTGATGTACCTATATATGCAAGAAAAATAAATTGCAGTAAGGGCAAAACGCTATTATTTCAGACAATACACTTCCATTACAAAGGATTCGATTTTGTCAACTTTTCATTTGCAAGCGCTGTAACCACGAAAAAAGCTCTCTTGACAGGGCATGACTCTGCATCCTGTTTAAATAACGTACATACAGAACTTGACTATACTACGTAATCCCACAGCACACACCCAACAAAGGCATTCAGTATACTCATAATCTGACCCACAAACAATTTACTAAAACAGACAAAGACCACTTGCTTTTATATGTGCGAGGGTCTACAGTAGCCTATATCCAACCAGTCATTAAATCCTTGCATTTCCTTTGTTCAATTTTCTGTGGTGGAATGTGAGATCTTGCAGAGATCTTGGTCCCCCCTTTGAAAACCAAGGCTATCAAGTCGCTGAAAAAGTTTTCCTAGTTTCTTTTGTGAACCCATAGAAGGGCCTCTTCTGACAAGTTGGTACTCTGGAATTTATTTCTTGAGATCATCAGCCTTAACAATGCAGTCAGAGTGTATATGAATGGAGACCCATTTTCCTGGTACTTTCCCTGATCACATGCCTCAAATAGCATGAGCGACAGGTATTCAGGGCTTCATTATTGTAGTTATGGCTCAAATGACCAAATTGTAATCATTCATCTCATCTCAGATTAACTACTCTGCCCATCTGCCTTTCACATCATTAATTAACCCAACAAACACTGTATGAATTATTTAAGTCCACGCACAGAACTGGATATTGTATTTCATGACAACAAAGGTATAGGATGAAAGCCCGTGGAAATAAAGTGGGAGCAGGGAAGACGTCTCCATTTCAGGCAAACAAAGCTTTTGTATCTTTACATCATCAAAACTCTCACAATTTTCCATCTATGCAGTAACGTAATCCCTTACTCAGGTCCTTTACAATGTGAAACACCTAGCTGAATGCAACTATAGTGCAAACACTGACCGTGGGCTGACTGTGGCCATGAAAAATGTCTGACAAACCAATACAAGTGCCAACACATGTTGGTGTCTGCTCTGAAGCACAGACAAGTTTCCGTAAACAAAATAGAACAGAAATGCTGGAAATCAACCGTTGCTGCCAGTTACATTTGAGGGAAATGTTGTGGTGATACTGCAAATTGGTCTTGAATGCTCAGAGCTGCTTGCTCGAGGTGGTGTTGTCATACATTTTCTAAAGAAAGCCATCAGAACTTCCTTCCTGTTACTTTTTTAAATTTAGAACATTCATTATAGGCGTAAGACGCCACTTCCTCTGTGTGCCTGAGTCATATGAATTGTTTGTTTCTGCGAGAGGAATATATGCAGAATAAGTAATGTATTTTTTGTTTTTAATGTTCCCAATTATCTCATATTTCAAAACGTAAATTGCTACATAAAACATTTGTTTTAAATGTACTTCTCAATATAAATTAGCCAGAATGCAGAATGATAAATGGCTGTCAAGTTTAAAATCTCTCAAAAACAATTACCGCAGTAAAATGGCATGAATTTTGTTTGGTTATTGTAACTTATCACATATGTAAAATAGCCTTGCAAGTGAAAGAAAAGTAACATGTGATTGAGTGCAGCAGACTTGGCAAGTTACACCCAAGTCAATGTGGATTCTAAGTTTAAAGGTTAAATATATATTTTTAAATAGCAGTCAGTGTTTGGACAGACTTCACTGTTTCTTTGTTATGCTACTTCCTTCTGAGAACAATAAGGAATTAGTAAAACGTTAATCCAGTAATAGAGAACCTTGCATAATATTAAAACTGGCAGCCTTGGTGAACGTTTTAATACAAAAATAAACATTTACTGAGAGGGTAAAATAGGTAGATCAGTGAAAATTCTCGAATAATGTGCATTGTGGTAAATGTAGAGCTTCCCCCATTCAGTATTGGATTAAAATGCTGGGAACAATGCTATTCATTGTTGAAACAGTTGGGTCATGTGAACTCCTGAGGGGGGGGAGATAATCCCATATGTGTAAACCAGACTTGTCACCTCATGTATTCGCTAAAGCTAACCTTTGCAGGACTTTGTCAATTCCAGGGTACATAGTTACTGTACTTGAGGCTAGTGGGCTAAGTCTTCAGCCTCAGTCACACACCAATTTTTTTATTTTTTTATTTGTTTCAGATTTTCTCCCATTTTCTCCCAATTTGGTAGCCAATTAGACCCGCTATTTTTATGTCAATCCCCCCCTAGTAATGTGAGTTCGCTGCCGTAGTCCTGCGACCGGTAGTGACGAAGGCAAAGTAACGCCTCCTCCAGACGGCACTCGCCAAGCCGTCGACCCGGTACTACAGGGCCACTCTTATGCACAGCGAACATCATGTCGGCTTCCCTCCCCCCTCCCTGGGGTGGACAGCCAATCGCCGCCCGGTGGCGCTCCCGGCCAGAGCTGACTCTGGCGAGACGGGGAATTGAACCCCGGTCTCCGTGGCCAGGGTCGGACTTTGTAACCACTGGGCCACGCGGGAGGCCCCGTCACACACCAATTTTAAAAGTTTAACATTCTTTTTTTATTTATTCTTATTTTTCTTCCGATTTTACCCCGTTTTTCTCCCAATTTAGCAGTTCTGCTTAGTTCAATCCCTCTCGTAGCCCTGTGACCGGCAGTGACAATGGCGAAGCGCTGCCTCCTCCGAGACGGCACTCGTCGTGCTGTCGACTGTAATTCCGGCAGCCCAGAACCACTCCTGTGCACAGTGAACTGTGTCGGCTACCCTCCCCCATCCCTGGGGCGGAGAGCCAATTGCCGCCCCGGTGGCATTCCCGGCCAGCGCCGACTCTGGCGCGACGGGGGAATCGAACGGTATCAGAAAAGTTTAACATTCTGATACCGTTTTGTATGGATGGTGCAATTCTTGCGATGGATTCCAACTAAACAGATCCATTAAAAGCTTGAAACGCGGGTCGAATTCACCCAAAATGTAAAGTCTGGGCTGTAAGCCAGGCCTGCACCCTAGTGCCAAGACACATGAAGAAAGAAGCAGAGAGCCCAAGCCCAGGAACAGAAGACACACCTGTATGTTACACCTGGGCATGTCTCAATCTAACAGATGTAGCAGGGTGGAAACTCTTCACATTTTCCATCAGCATCTTTTTACAGTGTCAACAATCCTCATTCGCAGTTACCATAACGAGGTATTTCAGTAGTGCTTCACTGTTTAAAACATCAATGGTATTTGTTCAACCTTTCAAACTATGTGATCTCCTGACCCAATCATAAAGAATAATAGAGGGAACAGAGGCAACAACAAGATCATGAAAAGGTTATCCTAAAAAGGTATAAAACAATAGCTGAAGGAGTCCCCCACCACACTTTTTATGAACCATCTTCATATGGTATGTATCCTTGGTAGAAAAGATAAAAAGAAAGGAAAAAATGTGGTTATATGCAGATAACAATGCATTTCAAAACCAATTTCTGGGAAAATACACATCCCTAAGCCATCTTAAAAATAAAAATACAAAAATTGCAACCACCTACCTTTACATGAAATTGCAAAAAAGTCCTTTCAAGTGTAGTTGAAACATGCTCTCAGCTAAGACCTGATATTTCCTTTCACAAACCAGCAGGGAGTAATGCAAATCCCTGGAACAAGTGTCTTGAGTGTTAAAGGAGTATTCAAAGGCTCATTCCACATTAAAATAAGTAATGGAACCACTGACAGAGGCAGCATAAATACCTACAACTTGTCATGTCTGCACAATCCGAATGCAGGTTGGCTTTTATTTTTGTGTATCAACTTCATCTATTCTCAGGGTTCTACAGTGGCTTGGACAGTGGAGCAGTAGCTAGAGGCAACAATATGCTCCACTGCGCCCCCTCAATATCCTCCAGTGCCGTCCTCCAAGAATATGCTTGTTTGAGGTGCCACGGTACATGAAGGATTAACAAACCTATCTATAAACATTTAAAGTATCAATACCCACCAGGTAAAGACTTCTATAATATAAATATTTTGCAGACGGAATGCAGACAGATCAGTGGCTGCAACGGTGCTTCTGAGAAAAACAGATTTCAAAACCATCTGGCCGCTAAATGATTCATGATTCCAAAACATTATTTCAGAAGTTTGCTGTTCCCTTGGCCCTGATATAACAGTAGGCGCACTGTCTGACATCCACAATGGGGTGTGTGGAAAATGGCATGCATCTAAAAGTGGCGAAGTCAAAACAAGAAAAAACTTTTTTGGTCACGCTGTGCTGCATAAAGTCATTCGAGTTGGGTTTGAGGGTTAATTTATATTGCGCATACTGTAAACACAACGAGAGTAAGAACAGGAAGATAGACTAAGCGGGCTGTATAAGAGCCTAACTGAATCAAAAGAAAAAACCTGAAATACCTAAAAGCCTGACAGTCGTTGGATGAGATGTGCCCAGACATGCATTTAGAAGGTGTATTTTTACCAGTAGAGCATGCTAGCAATGTCATAATAGGAGAGATGCATTGCCTTACTAAAATTACAACAGAAATAAGGGCCTGGTGAAACCCGACCAGTGAGTGGGGTGATAGAATTCCCAACCAAGCACCAGCTAACATGTTGTGATTGCACATTTGTTTCAAGGGCCTGTATGACTTTACACACATGGATTTGAGATTAAACCAGTAACTATATAAACAAATGCCCTAGATGAAATGGCAAAAGCATAATTGATAGGACAGTCTCTAATTCACTGCTGCCTACTACAGCAAAGCTTCAGTATGCCTTCAAAATGACTTTATACTCATAGGAAGAGAAACTCATTGCTAAGGTAAAAACAAAAAGAGATAAGTTAAACTAAATGGTAAAGGAAGCAGAACAAGCAAGGAAAGGGAAGCTGTTGATCCTTTTCTCAGAGGAAACATTCATTCTACATCCTCTCTTAACATCAGAACCAGGGAACACACATTGTACACATCAGGCTACACAAGAACCATTTCCTCAGTGAAACACTGACCTGAGACTGAAGAGTCAGCCAGCTATAGTTTTTTTTTCTGCTTATCCCTGAAAACAACAATATATGACCCCACACCCGAGCATGAAAAGACGTTCATTCTGAACCATTATGACAATCGAAGAATTCACAGATATATTTTAAAAGTAAACCGAGACAACTAAGCCGGTTTATTTTAAAATGATCATTTGGCCACTTACATATCCATCAAGTCTTGCTTTTGGGCTGTGATACCCAGAGACAGTCTATAAATAATCTGGTTACACTGCATCATAACCAAACCCTTAATACATACAGTACTGAGTCAACATCCAAATAGTCCTCATTTTCAAATGTGTACAGAGGTCAGAAGAAATATTGGCCTATACAGTATATTGGAAAAATCTTTCCGCAATAAGGTCAATCATAAGTGGTGAGAAATTAGATTGCATCTTTAAGTGTACATGACAAACAAATGTTTCCATTGTCCAAGCATGTCAAAGAAGACAAGACCTCTTTTTCTGGTAAAGTACAGTTCACTCCATTGTTCATTGGCCAAAGAAAACAAATGATGTGATGAAGCACGTTTTCATAGCCCATTTTCTTTACAAACAAGTGACAATGACAAGTTTCACTACTACTAATAACAACAGAGGTATTCAGGAACATTCCAGACCAGCTATCATGGATCTTGAATCAATGCACAAACAATTGGGTCACCATTTAATCCCAAATGGAAAAGCATGTGACTGCTACACTGCCTTCAGTCAGCTCACAGAACTCTAAAGCAAAGAATCTGCAGCAAAAGTTTATGAAAATCAAAAAGTGTGAACAGTAGGCAAAATGCAGAATCTCAGTTAAAAAACATTATGAACTGGTGCAGATTCCATAGCATGTACAGACACTGACTCCACTGCTGCCTTATTATCATGTGATACAGGCCTTGGTTGAATATGTCAGGCTCTGGTTAACTGAATAATACTGAAATAAATCTATAGCCTCTGCCTGAGCTGAATTGAATGAAGGTTTCAATCCCATACACTAAAATGACTGCAACATCTCATATGTGACAGCATCGTATAACTGACATGATGGCATTAAGAAACAAATAATTACTGATCAGTACGACAGTACTGCTTCAGATGTACATCATTCATTTTGCAGAGACCGCCTGTGCCCTAGTTAATAGATGAATCTCTTACCTGTGGTGTTTTTTGGAGGTGTTGGAGGTGGTACCAGGTCATAACTCTCGCACTTGTCGTCTGACAGGCCCGTAGTGAAAGATGCTGCCTTCGCCAACATGTCCCCGTTATGTTTGCTCTTCACACCGCTGCCCGAGTGCTTCTGACTGGCACCATTGTTGGCCGTGCCTGGTGGGGTGCTCTCCTTGCTGTGTGCTGTGGCGCTCCAATCCCTCGGCTCTGACACAGCCGTTCCATTGATGAGACCGGATGCGGTGCTCTGGGGCGTGGCCTGCTCTGCTACCTCCTCCTCCTCTTCCTCCTCCTCCTCGATCCGGCCCTCCCAGTTCCAGGTAGAGTTGTAGAACTTGTGTCTCCGCTCCAGGGCAGTGATGATGGGGCTGGGGGTGAGAGCCTCCCCGTGATGAGCGCACTGTGTAGGGGAGGGTAATTGTGATGAAATACTGGGCTCAGCCCATAGCTCTGGGCGGGGTACTGGAGAAAGGCTTGAGGTCCCCAGTTTTGGGGAGCGGGGATTCCTCTTGGGGGGAATGGGAGGGCTGGCTTGTGGCTTAGGCTGGATGGAGGCCATCACAGTCTCTGAGCTGCTGCAGTTTGAGGGCCACTTGAAGGCAGGACTGCCAGGATCCCTAGTGGAGGTGGGGCTGAAATTTGGCCATTGTGTGCTCACGGCCGAATCCGGACTGCTGAGGTAGAACGTCCGGTTGTTTTCCTTTGTGCGAGCAGCCATGACAGTGATTGTTGCTCTCTGACCTTCACTGGTCAGGCCCGTCTCCACACTTGAGGTCTTGTCACCACGCAGTGGATTCCTTTTCCATTTGGTGCTTTCTGCATATATGAGCTCAGTGTTTGGCTCCCTGCTTTGGGTGTCCGACAGGGGGTTGGATGAAGGAGGAAGGATTTGGGGCCTGTCGAAACCCAATGGCCCAAAAACATCCTGTCCTTGAGAGCCAGCAAGGGAATCGGTGCTGCTCCGGAATGAGCAGGAGTCCAACAGACTGGCAGGCTCAGAAACTAAAGAGGAGGCACTGCTACAAGGATGAGGCTCCCGCAGTCCAGAGTCTGGACAGAAGCCAGAGGAGGGAGAAGTGCTTGATGGCTCAATATTGCCAGAGCTGCCAGTATCAGTGGTGGTGATGATGT
This sequence comes from Aldrovandia affinis, assembly GCA_029706075.1. Classification (NCBI taxonomy): domain Eukaryota; kingdom Metazoa; phylum Chordata; class Actinopteri; order Notacanthiformes; family Halosauridae; genus Aldrovandia; species Aldrovandia affinis. Next base: position 3,619,761 of record JAINUG010000067.1, on the reverse strand, counting down.
TGATGGCAATCTCCAGTGGGGCTTGGGGTTCCCATGCCACTGAGCCACAGGAGTCATTATGAACCACAATGTCACCATTAAAACTCCCTGAGGAACATGTGCTTCCATCCAGGATCTCAGCAGAACCTCTTGAATGATGGTTGTTGTTGCCTGTGTAAGTGCTCTTGGTGGTTTTGGTGGTCTGTAGACTGTGTGAACCACACCCCTTTTCCTGGGTTACAAAGATGCTGCTGATGAATGATGGCTCCTTCTGGAGACACGGTGGGGACAAAGTACTTGGTGAGAATCTTCTGGCATAGTCCATCTTGCCTGTTGCTGTGTTTTGTAGAACAGCCTCTTTCAAAGCCTTGCTGCAGCCATTATTGTCAACATATAAGGGAGCACGGTCCAACATCTTCTTAAAGCTTAGACTACTGACTGGACTCTTCTGGTTATCCTAAAATAAAATAAAAATAGTTTATATTTAAATTCAATGTGAGTAATTTTCATTAGCCCTGATTGTGGACTACATTTTAAGTTTGGTTTACCCTAACAAGAGGTTAATATCAAGAACGTTTTAACCACTCCTTGTACAGATAATAAAAATTAAAAAAACATTTTGATGTAATCTTACCAATTCTAGAAATATAAATAAATGTAAAACATGAAGTCTGAATTGACAATAAGCAAGCTTTAACCTGGTCAGTGTTCATGCTGAAATCTGGCCGCTTGTCAGACATGTCAGGGTTCATCATCGTGGGCCTGACTGCGATGGTGGGCTTGCAGTAGGACACTGAGAGGGTCAGACTGTCCTCATCCTCTCCTGATGTGCTGTTCCTGGCACGGCCTGCACTCCCGTTGGACCGATGGGTGCTGCGGGGGTGGAAGCAATTCTTGCAGGAGCCCGGTTTCCACATGTGCTCAGCAAACTCGCCGCACACCGACATCTTCAGCACCTGTGTGCGTTACCGCCAAACCAGCCGTGTTCCACGGGGGAGGAGACTGACTAACATGGCTTGTTCACAGCACCTGATCACAGAAATTCAGGGGCTTCACCTGCATATACAGAAGAAGAATGTGGTGAGTAAGAAGTGGTTAGATTGAAACATTGCTCAGAACACATTTGAACAAATCCACTTCTCACAATACATTTGAGGGCCTTTCATGGTACATTGTAAATCTTTTAACGATTTATTTTTATACCTTATCATGAGAACTTCATTGCACTTTAAGTGAACTGTTATCACTGTTAGTGGATTACTATTAGATTATTTATTGTCCCTGAATTGTCCATCTTAAAATTATGAAAATATCTCACCAATTATTAAATGATTAATATCTCACTGTTTGCAAATAGCCTACATTTTCATCATTTTAAAGTACAGGAAAAATGAACAATATCAATTATGACCAATGTCTTGGATATGTGAATAAACTTCTCTTGTGCAGACATGGAAGTGGGCATAGCAGCAACAAAGGAATGTCAACAACACTTGACTGTTTCTTACTTAATACATGCCTCTTGTCTCCTCAGATGCACCTCATCTGAAGATACACACAATAGAAGGTATGTATCTGTACAAATGTATTTAAAACAAGGGAGGTGGTGGTGATCACTTGAATAAAGTTTTATCCTTTTTCATATGGCACTCCTTGTTGGATGAACAACAGCAGATGAATTGCCATGTTAGATAACAATAAAGAACTATGGTTACATTCTCAGGATGAAAGTAATTCACACCAACTACTGAAATCCAAAAGGTGCAAACAACCTCTGCCCTTTTCTCTCAGCAATTTTCTTCATATAGGTGCAAAAACCTTGGGAAAGTACCAAAACAATCGGCAAACCCCTCTACTACGATACAGCAAGGTGTTGCACAGCAGTATTGAATAACAACAGCTGAGCCATGTGAGGAAACAGGCTGGCACTGTAATTAAACTCAAGACCCGTAAAATACTGCAATAATATCACTTTTAAGTCAAACTAAAAAGGGCAAAACCACAACAGTCCGTTCTTACTGGCAAGTTACTAAAGCTGCAGTAAGTCAGCTGTGTTCAGCTGTGTTAAAAAATATTTATTTTCAGCCCATAAGAATCTAATGGAAGGACCAATGAGGGAGGTGTTGCTGAGTGCCCTGCCTCAAGTTCTAGAGACAATTTGGCTGTGGACATCTCTGACACGCCTCAAGCGTCCAGCAGGTCGGAATGCGAGGAATGCAAAGGCGTGAGTCACACAGAGGTGAGTCTCACACCACAACAGGCCTCTCATTGTGGTTGTGTCATTCAAGGGAAAAGAGTGTGACAATCAACACAGCGTAGCACACATTTGTCTTCTTCCATGAGGGCTTCCTCCTGTATTTACTGAGCTCCAAATTCTTCTCGACAAGTCTTGGAAACTGCAGGTTTTTTTCATCCCATTACCTGGTGAGAGAAGGTTCAGTGACTGCGAGCTGGCTCCACTGCTCCCTACACTAACAAGTGCCCCAGAATTGTGTCCTGATCCAGGACAAAATCAGTTGAAGCAATTGCACACAACCATGCCACGAAACAAGGCTGCAGAATTAGTATCGCATTGGAAAAAGCAACCAGCTCTTTCTTTCAAAGCTATGGCGGGTGAAGGTTGTTTATAATTCAGACTTGCATCGTAGTAAACAAGTTAATGAAGGACACTGCAGTGTAACTGCATACAAGCAATTTGGTACTGTGCAAGAGAGGACATCAAAAACCCAGGGGTGATTTCTGTAAGCTAATTACATGTGTATTTTATTGTAAGACTTATTCAGAGCTTAGACGTAGGTATCAGTCTTATTCAGTGCGCTATGTGAGGAGGTTTTACTTCTGCTTTTAGACTTGACATCAGGTCTGTTGGTCTTAAATGCTAGTTGGCTCTCACATGAGTTTTACCCAAAACAAAAGGAAATGGAATTTGTCTGAGTCGCAATTCTCTTTCTCATCGGCGATGTGTCACTGAGTTCACAAACAGTATTAGAGAAAACAAATGTCAAAAGAGCCACTTGTAACATCCAGCTCACACAGTTCACTTGGAAATGAAGCGTGGGGTTCCTTTACCAGTACAATAATACTAATGAAACAGAAGAGACAGTCCAGTTTAATTAATCAACCTAAAATATGTTAATCTGATTTATTTAACTATTAATTTGAGCTGTATGGGCTGTCTGTTTTAAAACACAGCTTGGATGTCCTGGCTCCAACATCGTCCATTCTGCCACCCTGACACTAAATAAAGACCTGCTTTGTGTCCCCTTTGCTGTCTGAACACACTGCCAACTTCTGCTTTGCTCCCCTGCTGTCTATGTGTTAGACAGAAAAAAAATAGTGCCTGGAAGGCAAACTGCCTGTTTTACGGCACTACTACTACAACATGTTTGCTCTTGGCTAGTGTAATGTACTGGGAAACAGCTTGTATGACAATGAGAGACTCAGCAGCTACGGTTTGATGGCACGTTATTGACTAAACAGAGATGGAAGGGGGAAGGGGGCTGTTTTATTTTCACACAGCAGCTGGTGTAACACAGTGAAAACATGTGCACAGTGGGACACTTGGAATTATTTTTTTTAAATAAAGACTGTAGTCTAAACATTTAAGGAGAGGTTAAGCAGCAATCAAATTTTGAACAAATGTTCAAAAATGTCCCTGATAGCTCTAAAAAGACAATCCTCTGAGGTTGTTAATCAATTTCCATATATAACCCATGGGCATACTGAGCAATCTCAGTTATAATAATGGCTCATTTATGGTATTGGTGACTGTCCATGATTTGCAATGAACTGCTCCACCCTGCCATATAAAGTGTGAGTAAAGTGAATAAAACGTTGGACAAACAACTTGGGATATATGCACGTCCCTCCAAGATATTTCCTTTCATTTCTGTCTGACTTCACCTCAACTTTTACATGAGCCGTGCGCTCTAGCAGCCTTACTCATTTTCGTTCTCTATAATGCCCCGCACAGAAGCTCAGTCAGAAGCACGTAAAGTAAACGGAACCACAAGCACATGGGCAAGAAAACACATATAGCTGTACGTTTCTCAGAGTTAGTTCGATGTGTCAAGTGCACAAATGTATAGGTTTGTTCTTATGTGAAGGCTACCTGTTGTCTACTTGATCTTCATTAAGTCAATTGCACCCGACAGCTACACGGCACACATCGCACGGCGCCCACAAAAATTCGAACCTGCTATGTGGTATTCAGGCCAATTACAAATTACTACTGTACTACGTAATAGTCTGATAGAGGAGTTTTGAGTTTGATTAACTATTGCCACACCTCTTTCAACAACCGATTCAACAACGGCACCGTTACCAATGTTTAAGTGGCATTTTAATCCAGTGAGTCATTCCGAAACTCAAAAGTCAACTTCTGGAAGATCCACTATTGCTTTAAAGAGCCCCCCTCCCCAAAAACAATAGCCTATTGTTACCTGCAATTAAGGCAATTTCTACCGTATTCAATTAATTGTAAATTCTATAATTTACACAAACCAGGGATCCCACATGTTGGCTATAATTCATACGAGTTGGTATTACACCGTTCACAGGTTCTGAATTTTACTTTGAACTCATATCTCGTCAGAGTAGCTAGCCAGAATGCCAAACATGTTTTAAACTATGTTATATGCACTTGTTGATATATTTTAACCAAGCTTTTTGTTTGGTGTCGTTTTAGATAACATTCCTAAATAAATTCCAGCATATGTTAAAAAAGGAGGGGAGCCAAACTTTTGCATCGCCGGGTGCTATACCAACGCGGCAATATAGGCCAATGCGGATGTAGACATGTTATTTTAAAAACAATTATTTTATTTACACTCACATAATCCCCACCGTCCAAAACAAAGCTCTCATTGGCGAATTACATGATGAGAGATTGAATGTGGACTTAGTTTAGTGTACACCAGGCAAACCAGATTCATTGTTCGAAAGACCGCGCTGACCTATAGCTCTAGTCCGATGTATGACAGTTTATGTGAACGAGTCAATTGTTCAGTTTACCTGTGGTTTCCTATACTTGCCTGGAAGTAGTCGATGTACCCCCCGCACATAAACCTGTAAAACGACTGAAGATTCCAAAGCGAACTCCTGTTTACTTAAATCCCATATCGACAGGTTGCTGTAAGGGAGTCCGTAAAATAGGTGTGTGGACAGATTCCACCACGCGGCTTTGATCCGTAGAGGCTCGGCACAGGAGACTCGGAAAGAAAGCAGTCGGATCAGACCTCCAGAAGCGAGGATAGAGGGGAGGAGCTTTGGTTGTAAAACTATACCCTACTGACTCAGTCCACATGCGGGCATCGTGTCAGTGAAAGGATTTTAAATGTGGGAGGGACATTTAATTATATTTATTGTTATTATGATTGGGCACTTCATATTATACATACACACTGCTATTTTTGTATTATTCCGTTTTCCCCGCAACTTTTGTAACAGTTTCTATACGGGTTTTCCATAACTCTTTTGACATGTTTCTGATGAGGTCTTATAGGTGCCCGTAGGTCACATAATACAAATTCCTCTTTGCGAAGGTTTTTAATCGCAAACATTTTAACAAATCAACCGTAAGGTACGGAATGCTTACAGCTTTAATGGTTCCCATTAGGACCACATATACTGAAAAATGTATGCATTCAGTACTGCAAGTCGCTTTGAAAAAAAATATTACTATACTGATACATTATTGCAATACTTCTTTTAGAACTGTCCAAACTTTTTCCATACATTCGAAAGGCTGGGCCTTGCCCTTAATGCGAAAAACCTGAGAGCAGTTCGTTTATTTATGAATTTACTAGTGGTGAAACTAAGAATTACAACTGTGTCCAGTTTCATGCGCGGGCCCTTATATATTAAGCCTGTTTTAGAATTTATTTGTTCTAGAATTTGTGACCTGCCTGGCTAAACAAAGGTTAAAATAAAAATAAATGATAAATAAAATAAATAAATGAAAACAGCACCACTTTCCAATATTATGGAAAGTAACATCTCATAAATTCCCAGTGACAGTCTAAGTTGCACAAAACGTGGTACACATTATCTATGCACTCACATACATCAAAATTGTTAAATTCACACTTATAGTTGAAACAACATGGCACAACAAGGCAATCAATCAATCTCATTAACTACAGCACTAGTTTCCATTAGATTCCCAAATATATGGGAAACAATTTATCAAGTTTAGAAGTTTGTAGATTAAACAAGTTGAAGATACAATATGGTTGAAAGGACATAGGGGAGACTGGGGACAGGCAACAAGGGGCAGATTTTCTGTCGACGGGGGGTTTGCAACAAGTCTTATCACTCCAAGCAGAAACATCCTAGAGTGATGAAACTCATAGTGCAGATGTTCAGTTAGACCCTGGACCCCCACATGGAAGAAAGGAAAGCCACGTTCAACCTCTGCTTCTGGATTTATTGACAAAACTTGTTTTGGAGGTGTGAAAGTAATTTTTTTATGAGCTGTATTTTTGTCATACTGTCCTGATCTTTTGCATATATATTTGATAAAAGTTTGAACTTGTTTGTTACATTGCAAATGGGCCCATTCACTTAAATATGGTAAGGGATTGAATAGACTACCTGGCAACATCTGCACATTGATGTAAGGTAGACCTATGTTCTACGCATAAACAAACAAAGCTCAATAACTGTTATTTTCATAGAAATATTATTGTAAAACAATACATATTTTCAGAATACTATGCTCATTGAGACAAAAAGCAAACATTAATTAGTGCAATTTCATGTATTTTTAACATTTTGTAGCTGTCCCTAGGCTTGGGGTCAGTTGCAACACCTGACTTCTTTCATTCAAATGAATATTGTGAACTATATGTCATATGTGATCATCTTTAAATGGTATGGGTAATTAGTAGACAGATGTAAGTTTAATATATTAACATTTGGTTGGTCCAGTCAACTAACTGAGCCAAAAAAAATGCAAAACTGTCCCCAGTCTCCCCTACATCCTTCAACCATGCTTTGAATTATAAATATATTATATTAGAATGTTTCTGTCTTGTAGTTGGATAAGGGAAGTAAAAAAACAAAAAAAAATTTAATCAGTGTAAATAAAATGATAATGTAGTAACACACATATTTACCCTATGGCAAGAACATTTTTTTCCATTTACCCTTTTAACATCAACTATTTGTTTATCTGCAATCTTGATATTTTATTTGTAAAATGTCTAAACAACTATTTTATGAATCAAACTTATGAGTAAATGATGTGCTGTCATCTTTCAGATTAGTTAAATATAGAGTTTTGGTGAATCAAATGACTACCATAAATCCCATTGTGACACTGGGAGAGGTGGAGGGAGGAGTAGAGAGGTTTTGGTTTAACTTTGTTTTCAGATTTTGTTTTATTTGTTTGTAAAAAGATAATACATTTGGAATCAGAACTTTGTTTTTGGTTGGATTTTCATCCACTCTCCACCTGGCATGGTGGCCATCCCTACCACCTTGCTACACCAATGTATGTGTATGTTTAGGTAATTTTAATGCAATTACTAATAAGCATAATTATTAATAGTCAGAACTAATTGAACTGTGCAGTATTACTAATTTGATTATTAAAAACGTTGCTCTCATCTCAATTGTGATTGGGCTATTTGGTTGACATATGATTTATTTTCAGTACATATTTGGACATTCATTTCTTGATAATCTTTAGGTCTGATTAGCTCTGAATGAATTAGCAGTGTAATGCTTGCTGGTGCTATGGATAAGGCACTTTCCTTGTAAATCTTGCAAGGTCATCAGTTTTAATCTCACTGAGGGACTATTAGGAGGCCAAGCAATGCATTGTATAAAATCCATAAGATTTATAAAAACTCACAAACATTGGCTGGTTTATAGGGGGCAATGGAGGTAGTCTACATTCCCAATATGGCATTGATCTGAACTAGTACGGTAACTGTTCTGTATAAAATGAATTTGTTTTGATTCCTGGTGATTGGTGGATTCTTCTTTATGATGTCCAAAAACAATTCCATAATGTTTAATATTTGCATTCAGTAAGGGCATCTTGATGTTGCTTGTTTTAATATGCCAAAGGAAAGATAATAAGATAACTCAGAACTAATTAAACGCACATTTTAGGCAGAGCAGAAAACCATCTCTGGCAATAACGTCATGCTGTGTGGGTGTATGCCCCCTGGAGGTTTGGTTTCTGCAATTCAGAGACTGAGGAGTCATTTTAACCCCTGCTGCTCCCTATTATAACAGGGCTGAAGAGCGTCCGCACACTGTGTCAGTACATTACTACCACAGAGGGCTGAAAGTCATTTTCAGTGTGCACAGTGTAAAATATAAGCGTCAAAATGTACAGAATAAAAGGATTCCTCACCAATACATAAAATGAAATGAAATCATCAGCTTGAAACTTTTGTGCTTCTCAGCAATGTCATTATGTTCTGTCAATAATTATTTCTACCTCATAACATAATTGAAAGCAAGTGGTAGGCAACATGACTTTAAATGCCAAAATATTGGAAATGGGCACTTGAATAAATTATAGTAAAACTCTCATTTTCAAAAAATTTGGATTGTGTCAACTATAAAATTAGAACTGTCTCCAGACAACATCCACATTAACTGTATTGTCTTTAGCTTGAGAGCTCCAGTACGGCCACAACAGTCAGGGTACATAATGGTTATATGATAGGATTTACAGTACCCTCCAAAATTATTCACACCCTTGATAAAGATGAGCAAAGAAGGCTGTATAAAATAAACAATACAGGTAATGAGCTGTGTGGTAAGCTCACAAAATATGGTAATTATATTTTATACTAATACAATTTCTCAGAGAAAAATATTTTGTTAAACAAGTCATATTTTTCCCAAAAAGATATCACAATTAGTCACAGCCCTGTTTCCAGTACTTTGTGCACCCTCCCCTCACATGAATAACACTACTGAGATTTGTGAACATATTGGGGTGGGGGGATCTTTGATCATTCCTCCATACAGATTCTTTCAAGATCCTTCAGTCTGCTTGTGGACTGCCCTCTTCAATTCAAATCACACATTTCTGATCAGGCTCAAGTCCGTAAACTGAGATTGCATTGCAAAACAGTAATTTTGTGGTCAGTTAACCACTTATTTGTTGATTCTGAGGTATGCTTGGGGTCATTGTCATTGTCAAAGTGGTATGTTTTTTATTTATTTGTTTGTAACCATCATCTGACTTGTGGAAGTTCAGAAACCCTTTGTCTGGTTTCTTCTGAGAGTTATTGACAAGTGTGTTACCTTGTTTTTATACCCCAGTGAAACAGGAAGCCATGGGAGGCCACAATACAGTTCCCTACGTTTGAGATTAACTTACAAAGTAACGTGTTATTGCTAATTTATTTTTGTTGAATTTTATTTAAAATAATTATTAGAAGTGTGAATAATTGTGACATATCTCTTGGGGGCGGGGGGAAATTACAAAAAAACTTTTTCTCTGAGCAATTGTACTATAAAATAATATTTTTTAATTTTTGCAAGCATACAATATGGCTCATTACCTGTATTCTTTATTTTATACAGCCTTCTTTGCTCATCTTTATCAAGTGTATAGAACCATTTTGAAAGGTACTGTATATTGGTAGCCCTGTAGCCCTTCTTGTTTCTTATGCTATTCAGAGGAAGAGAGGACATGTTTTGGCCAGTTCTTCAAGTTCTGACTCTGACTAATTGAAACAGCCACATAAAATGTATTGGTTCCTTGCATCATTATTTTGATCATATAAAAGTAAAATAGGGAGTTTCAGTTTTACAGGTCATTCTCTGTATCTCAGTTTTTTTTACTGAAATTAGGTTATAAAAACAGACACACACACAGCATGGTAGCCTAGAGGTAATGTATCATGACAGGGGCAGCTCAGAGCCAGATGGATATTGATCTTTATCGGGACAAGATTTCACATCTAAGCTTGCACATTTGAATCAATTGTGGAACACTGTTGTTGAAGCCTTCAGCAAGGTCCTGTACCAGGATTGCTTCACGAAATACAAGAATGATATGGAAATGTGACATATGCAAGCAAATATGTATATTAGGGGAACTCCTTGGCAAATGAATCAAGTTATATAAATAATGTAAGTTAATGTAAGTAAATAATGTAAACAAAGGTATCACCCATTCCTGTCATTCTTCAATATCAAGAGTGATAAAAGGTCTAATAGAGGAAAAAACTGCCATTTTCTTCCCTGGGTCCAGGCTTTGTACCTTCATGATCACAGCATATACCTGGGGTCTTGCTCACTCACTGTAATGCAGATGGAAATGAAGTAAGGTGTTCACTATACAATTAAAGTAGATGTGTGCAGAAGGTTGTGAACATTCTGTCTATATAGCTATATACAATAAAAAATGAACCATCTTCATTTTAGCAAGATTGTCAGCTTGCTAAAATGCACTGAAATGTAATGTGGCAAACGTTTGTAAGAAGAACATAAGAACATAAGAATACATAATGACAAGAAAGGGCTGTTCAGCCCATCTAGGCTCGCCATAATCTAAAGAGTATCCACTACTGCATCTAACCTGGACTTGAATAGCATAAATGTTTCTGCCTCTACTACACGACCTGGCAAGCGGTTCCAGGCATTACCAACTCTCTGTGTAAAGAAACACCTCCTAATGTCCATGCGTAAATTGTCTTTAACTAATTTCCACCTGTGGCCTCTTGTTCTGCTTGAAAGATCTTTGGTAGTTCACTTTGTTAATCCCTTTTACGAATTATAAAACCTTAATCAAATCCCCCCTAAATCTCTGTTTGCTAAGCTCGAATAGATTGAGTGCCTTAAGTCTAGCCTCATAGCCTTTCATACCTGCTACCAATTTAGTTGCCCTTCTTTGAACTTTTTCAAGATCTTCTATATCTTTCAATATGTAAAGCTAGCTTTCTTTCTTGGGTCCAGGCATTAGCTAATAAACGTTTTCATTGCTTATACATGTGTATGCAAACAAGGACATTCATTGTTTTAACAGATGAGGGATGAAGCAATGTTAACTTTCCATGTTGACTAAATTATCATAATAATAGCTTGTTGGTTAATTATGTTAATGATACCAACATGTAAGCCCACTGAGACCGTGTAAACACTTCCGTTGCAATGGCTGGCTAGCTACAGTGCCCTTTTAAAGTCTACACCTAAAAAATATGACCTTTTGTTGCCTTACAGCCTGAAATTAAAACATATTAAATCAACATTTTCCCACCTTTATTTCACCTTAACTTCCAAGTGAAAAAAATGTCAAAAAATGTCTTAACATTAATAAATAAATATGTTTTATATATATATACTGTATAAAAAAAATTTTTTGTTCTGTTTTTATTATCCTAATATCAAACTTATACTATCAAGTTGCTAAGAACATCAAAGGCATTCTCAGGAAAGCATGAAGTGTCTTTGCACTGTAGGTATTGTAGGACGGGTGGCTTGAGAAAGTCTAATCTTTTAGGACACTGTACTACATACTATTCTACATAAAGAGAAACTTCCACATCGGCCTGCATGCCTCAGCTCACACCTCCTTGTTCTCACCATTCCATGCCTTGAAATACTATTATTTCATAACCCGTTTGCAGGAGAACAGCAATAGAATGTCAGATTTGGAACTGTTACATGTATGTAATAATTGAGCATGGGTTTAACTGTTTGACCTTTGACTTTCTCACCAGTTCTGATTTCATGGCTCAGGTACATTTAGGATAACTCTCACATCAGTGATAAAATGATTAGCACACTGTAATAGAACCAGTCCAAGAGGAGCAGTGGTGAATATGTAAATGTCTGTCTGCTGCCAGAATGTCTACCATCCATAGCTGTAGGCTTCACTCTCTCCAAAACATTATTGGGTGCCATCATTAAATTGTAATTTAGTCATTGTAATTGAAAAATACCACATCTAGCGGTAAGAGAGTTTGACGCTGGCCAGGGCGAACGGGGTTCAATTCCACCGGTCGCGCCAGTTTTGGCTCTGGCCAGGAGCACCACTAGGGGGCGGCAATTGACTGTCCGCCCCTGGGGGGAGGGATAAAAGCCAAAGGAAAGACTCACTGCATATAGGAGTGGTCGTGTGTCGGTGACAGGCTTTGGCCTTGGCGGGCACTGGCTCGAAGGAGGCAGTGGAGTGCTTGCTACTGGCCGGACTACGGAAGCGAGTTCTCATATGAGGGAATGGATAATTGGCACGAAAAAAGAGAGAGGGAATTGGATACTAAAAAGTGAGGAAGAATGGGGGAAAACCATCAAAAATAATAAATATTAATTAATAAATAAATAAAAAACACATCTCCCAGATGTTGGATTTCTGAACAATTCTTACCATTGCACTCAGCCAATCAATGTTTTCAAAGGTTTCTTTAGGTGCGTAAAAACGAATATGATATGCTATAGAGATGTAGGCATGGTTCATACTCACAAACTCATTTTATTTCGCACAGGGGAGGAAACGACACAGACATTTTGACTCTAGGCCTTCGTCAGTGTGCACTGTGCAAATTATTTTGGTGTTCTCCGCATATGCTTAGGTTTTGGCTAGCATTTATATTATTAATGAGGGGTGTGGAGTGGAGTGGAGACTGAGATGGAAGAGAGGGAGCCCTGAGTGCTCTTGTAAATGTGGAAGAATGACAGGTTCCACCACTCTGGTCAGTTCCATTTGATATCTCATAGATTTTAGTCCCCTTCCCCGATCTCACTAAAGGAGAGGTGGCTCCAGAAAGACAAAGACTGTCTTTTATTGGTTTTAAATTTTCTTTACATTTTAAAAGCATTCTTTAAAATGTTACTTTTTTGACATTCAAAGGTGCTCAAGGAGGCAGACAGTACATTTCACAATTACATGGGTAAAAGTAAAAAGAACAACATTCAAGACACAATCGTAGACATCAAACATCAGGGTTTTTGGGGTAAAGAAATTAGACAAAAAAGACAAGACAATAAATGTATTCAAAAAAAATTAAAGAGGAAAACAAACACAAAACTTGAGAGTGACCAGGTGTACCGCTTGCTTTTGGTGGACCTTGTTGTTCCTGGCCTCCCACAGGACCTGCTTTACGGTGTTAATGATCCTCCACTGCCGCTGGAGCTCTGGGGTGTTGCAGCCTCTGGATAGACCATAGAGGTGCTCTAAACAATCAGGGATGATCTCGGCAAGGGCCTGTTCAGGGAGACAGAAGGGACAACAAGGCCCCAGACCCATCTGGCCACAGAACACTCCCAGAACAGGTGGTGTACATGTTTAGAATCTCTGTAAGGGCTAAGTGCAGACTAAATATGAATGACCTAGTGGGGAGACAACTGTGAGCAGACATCCATGTTATATATATTTGTTTATTGATAATTGTTTTGTATGTGACATTTTCCCAAATAGTTTGTGGGTCCAGAGCCCCTTGGGATCATGGTCATGGTCTCTTTTGATCTTAAAAAAGACATGATGGGGCCTTGGGTGGTGTAACAGTAAAAGCATTCGCCCGGAATGCAGGTTTCCTCACTGCAGCTGGGGTTCAATCCCTGGCTGCGCCATCCCACCTGTGGCTGGGAGCCCCATTCGGGGTGACGATATGCTGTCCGACCAAAGGAGAGGGGGGAGAGAGAGACGGCACAAGCTCACCGAGAAGCAAGATGGGTGTCCCTGTAAGACAGGTGGGCAAGTTCCGTCTTGGAGGAGGCAGATCATTGCCAACCTCGGGGTATTCACTTGTCCCATAGAGACAGGCAGCAGGTTCATGAGGTAAGGTGAATTAAAGAAATAGAGGGTATAACTAGCCACCAAATTGGGAGAAAAACAGGGGAAAAATCTGAAATAATTGTTTTGAAAAAAAAAAGGACATGATATTTTTATATGACAAAGAGGGCAGCCCGGCCCTGGATAATCCCGTCCTGAAGGCAAAATCCCTCAAGGCTCTATTGACGTATGGGGGGTCCTAGCTGTACAGCGTTGTCAGGTCCAGCCCACACAGGCCCATAGATCTCAGGAAGGGAGTGGGGTAGTACCTGGCTACCGTACCAGAGGCCGTCTCCCCTCGCTGGATGTTCTGGACCAGTGCGGCCAGACCCTGAGCCACAATGATGTTACTTATGTCTGGGACCCCCCTGCCCCCTTTCTCCTCCTCAGCCTCTCCATGTCACTCCCCCAGACAAAGCAAAAAGCCATTGTAGGATCATTTTGCTAGTGGCTCTGTCGCTATTGTGAGGTGAAGCATGCTCCAGCTCCCGATTTTTATCCAGATATGACAGAGGGCCTCCTTCCAGCTCCAGCTCCCCCTCCTATTACCTTGGATGCGACCTATATCTGCACAAAGGACAGGTTAGCAACTCACACTCCAAGCTAGCAACAGGAAAAGCTCCGGTTGACCAGGGCGGCCGTGGTTGCACAGAAGTGCTCCACCACCTTGGATGGTGGAGCAACTGGAGCAGTGGAGCAACTATCTGTGCCAACGATGGTAATGTTGTCCATGTACACCCATAATGTCCCTCAAGCATATCTGGTTCCAGGGCAGGAGAGGGTTTTGGAAGTTGAACCTCTCCAGCACCCTCTCCAAGCACACATAGCTCACCGTGTGAAAGACCTTCTCTTCCTGTCAAAGGTCCAGACTGAGAAGGCCCAAGGGGGACCTGCGAAAGTAGAGGAGGTTGATCACCTGCGAGTTCAGGAGGTCCTTCAGGTCCCTCTTTTGTGTCGCCCAACTGCCCCTCCCTGTACGCAGCCCTAAAAACTTCTGCCACATCCTCCTTTAGGAGATCCAAGATGGCCTGGTAGAACTCAGCTGGGATTCTGTCAGGACCAGGAGCTTTGTGTTGATTCAGGGAGAGCACGGCCCGAGTCAGCTCCTCAGTGCTCAGCTCTGGTTCTATAGTCTCTTCTCCCAGGCGTCTGTCCAGGCAATCCAGGAAGGCGGCCATGAGAGCTCCGTCCATGGGTCTGATGGCATATAACCCTGGCCACCTCCCCGACCTCAGCCTCTTCAAACACCACCACCCCTGTGCTGCTGTACAGGGAGGAGATGTTTGATTCCTTGGGCTGTGCCTGGCAAAATAAGTGGTGGGTGCATATCTCATCCTCCTTGAGACCCTGGAGTTTGAAGCGGAAATACACCTTCCGCTGCTCCCAACAGAGGGCTGAGAGGCACTGCTTAGCTTTGGAAATTTCTGCACTAACTCCTATGCCTCGAGCTTGTAGGAGACTCAGGGCCAGATTACTCAGATAGTCGCAGCGCAAAGACAGTTGCATATTTTGCAGTCGCAAATAGCGACACATTAACAACCGCTTTAAACAACTTAATTACACAATCAAAGAAATGAAACACCCTCATTCACAATTTGCGGTAGGATACACTGATAAAAAGGGTCCCATAAACATTCCATGCTCACACGTCGAGATCACACCATGAAATTGATATGCAGCGACCAGGCACAAGTAGCGAGGGAACAACAAGAAAAAGAAAACAATTTACAGATCAGAAAATAGAGGTGTTGGTCAAGGAGGTGCAGTGTCACAACAATGTATTACAGCATAGGAAAACAACACCAACAGAGAAGAAAAATATTTGACATTACGAAAGAAATGAATTCATTAGGCATAACAAAACAAACAACCAATGATGTAAAGAAAATATCACATGATGTTAGGTGGTGTCCAAAAGACAAGTGGTGTATGTTTCCTACAACATAATGCTTTAAATGATAGATTAGTCAATAGAAATCCTGTGTCCTTTGATATAAATGTTAATTTTTTATTTTTAGTAAATAATAGGCCTATATATGCTATATAGAATACAGTACCAGTCAAAAGTTTGGAAACACCTGCTGGAAACTAGGTGTATCTCATAATTGACAATGTTTTACACCATATACGTTTCTGTAAATACTTGAAAATTACAAAAAATGCATGTAACAATAAACAAAAGGAACATCAAAGCAATGTTCAAGAAAATGTAATTGAAAATTGAATCTTGGATTCCTCAAAATAGTCACATAATAGTTAATACGATTTAGCAGGAAATCACCCGACATGTTTTCCCAGCTACCCTGCAGCAATTGCCAGAGAAACTTGTGGGTTGCTTTACTTTGACTCTTCCTTTCCAGTTTGTCCCATACAAGTTCTATGGGATTGAGGTCTGGACACTGGGCAGGCCAGGTCTTTAGTTTGAGTTGTCGTTCACATTCCTCCTTCACCAGATAGTTCTTGCACGACTTCAAGGTGTGTTTCAGGTCGTTATCTTGCTGAAGAATGAAGGAGTGCCCAATTGGCTGTAATCCAGATGGAAGGTCTGTCCAAACTTTTGACTGGTACTGTATATATTTAAAATTCTGACTTTGCTGTCTGTAGATACAGGTATCCCTGAAAATAAAGCTGTCGTGACATGAATCGGGGTACTTTGCAACAGCATTTGTGATTATTTGTTTTGTATCACTGGGACATCAACTAGCACTTACAAAAAAGCGCTGTACAAAATAAGAAATGTGAAATACCTAGGCGATATCATGCTCATAAAATTCTCACGCAAAGAGGAGAGTCACAATCAAGGCATGCTTTAGTAAGTCAGACAGAATACTTAATCGACCTAATTTACAAAATCTCCACCCTGTTTTAGCACGTTCACCCCAAATATACATATGCATGAACAAATGTAACTATTCATCTAAAGGAAAGTTGCAAATTGACTAAGCCCCCACAAATGACATCCTAATAGCAACTTGACTCATTGTGACCTTTTAATGCGACCAGCATTATGATGGCTATACACTGCCCTCCTTTCCTTTTCCTTCCTCCGCCTGACTACCCGGAAGTAGCCTCGCACCCACTGCTTAACTTATCTCCCACCACTTGGGGAGTCAAACCGATGTTTCAACATGGCCCACTCCAGGTAATGTCTCGAGAAGGAGAGATGCACTTTGGGGTCCTGGAGATGGCTGGTGTTCATTCTCCAAGCATCCCTACCCACCATTATGGTCTTCTCCCAGGCTAAGGACATGGCCACCCTGTGGTGGTCCGAGAAGTTCACCAGACTGATGGTATAGGAATGCACTCTCAGGCCTGGGGAGAGCAGGAACAGGTCAATTCTAGAAAAAGCGGCACCAGAGGAGCTTATCCAGCCTCCGGGGTCATGGAGGGAGAGGTCATCCATGGTGGTCATCCACTGCAGCTCTTCGCTGAACATATCCCTACATAATCTGCTGTGGTCCTCATTCCTGGGGACACAGTTGAAATTCCCCCTATGGTCACTGGCATGCTTGGAGTGATTAATGGTCTTAATTTCTGGAAGAGGGAGATCACCCTCTAGTGGGGAACCACGGACGTTGAGATCAGTGACGAGCATTCACCCACTCTCTAATTATCATGTAATTCTGACATAGGGATTCTTCATCAACATGCCGACCCCTTCGGCTCGGGCTATGTTTGAGCCTGACCAGAGAGAGTCTCCTGTTCTCCGTCCTTCCCTCAGACTGTCTGGGGGTTTGTGTGTGTGTGTGGGTGTGGGTGTGTGTGTTTGTGTGTATGGGGGGGTGGGGTGGGTGGGTGTGTGTGCATTTGTGTGGGTGTCTGTGTTTCTGTGTGTGTGTGTGTGTGTGTGTTTATATGTGTGTGTGTCTGTGTTTCTATGGGTGGTTGTGTATGTTTGTGTGTGTGTTTGTGTTGGTGTGTGTGTGTTGTGTGGGTGTGTGTCTGTGTTTCTGTGGGTGTGTGTGTTTGTGCATGTGTCTGTTTTTGTAGGTGTGTGTGTGTGGGGGGTTGGTTGTGTGTGTGTGTCTGTGTTTCTGTGTGTGTGTGTGTGTGTGTGTGTGGTGGTTGTGGGTGTGTGTGTGTGTGTGTGTGTGGTTGTGTGTGTTTGTGCATGTGTCTGTTTTTGTAGGTGTGTGTGTTTGCGTGGGGGTGGGTGGGTGGCTGTGTGTTTGTGTGTGTGTGTGTGTGTGTGTGTGTGTCTGTGTTTGTGTGTGGGTGGGTTGGTGTGTGTGTGTGTGTATGTGGGTGGGTGGTTGTGTGTGGTTTGTGTGTGTGTTTGTGTGGGTGGGTCGTTGTGTGTGGGTGGACCCCGAAACTTGAACATATCCACAGCCTGGAGGGTGGGGTGGGTACCAAACTAGTGGCTGTTGAGGGGAAGGGGGAGAAAGAACACAGGGCAGTGAGATGAATGACCTTTCAGGGCGCAGCGAGAGCAGGGTCCAACACCCTGTTCATATTTTCACGGCCAGTGGTTAGATTCCACTGGCCGCGCCAGTTTTGGCAGTTTGGGCGGGAGTGCCACTAGGGGGCGGCAATTGGCTGTCCGCCCCAGGGAGGGGGGAAGGAAGCTGATATGAGTTTGCTGCGTATAAGAGTGTCTCTATGTGTACCGGAGTTACAGTTGATGGCTTGGCGAGTTCCAGCTCGGAGGAGGTGGTACATTGCCTTTAACACTGCCAGTCTCAGGACTACAGCAGTGAGCTCACAATACAAAGTGGGATAGCTGACATGAAAAGAGGGTGGAATGAGGGTGGAACAAACTAACTACTAAAATGGGGAAATATCCTAAACAAAATATAAAAAATAAAAAAACAATAACAAATTAGCACATCATGTGGCTCTCCAGGACAAGAGTTGGGCACCCTTGCTACAAACATCAACCAGCAGCAATGACGCTCACCCCCATATTAAATGTTTAGTGTGTATAGTACCTCAGACCTCTCCTATAGCTGTACTAGATTATATTTGCTAATTAGCTGTATACATTAATGCCGAGTCACTCATAGATTAGACCACAGGAAAATGTTTCATATAGGGACACACGAACAGTTTCATGAACTGCATTTCATGAACTTCTCAAGAAATTGAACCAAAATGTCAAATTATGTAAATGGCTGGGCTAATTAAATTATTGAAAGCAGAAGCTGGCATGAAATCCAGAAACAGATACAGTCCTAGCTGCCCACATCTGAGCTATACTATCCTGAGTATTGACTCAAGCACATTATAATCAAATCAAGTGGCCTGGACAGGTCTGTAATCAGAGGTCAGAGGTCAGGCACCTGGCCACCACGGTGGCGGCGTTCTCCATCCAGGCCATAATCTGTCCGCCGAAGGTGTTGCCATGGGGATTGGCGCGTGGCGGCAGGACCAGCTTGATGCTCTCCACCCGAGTGCTCTCAGTGGGGCACCCTATCTCCCATGCTCTGTTGTTAAAGGGCTGTGATATCATCTGTCTCTCTCTCGCTCTCTCCCATTCCTTCTCTCTCCTGCTCTCCATCTCTCTCCCTCTCCCTCTTCCCCCCGTCGTCGAGGTGAGTCGTCGCCCCCCGATTCACTGTAAAGCAGTTCGAGGAATATGAACATGAATATTACTATATACAGTCAGGTCCATAAGTATTTGGACAGAGTTCCAAATATTGTATAGATATTGTGTAATTCATCATTTTGGCTCTGTACGCCAGCACAATGGATTTGAAATGAAACAATCAAGGTGTGTTTTAAGTGTAGACTTTCAGCTTTAATTTAAGGGTTTTGTCAAAAATATTGTATGAACCGTGTAGGAATTACAACCATTTTTATACATAGCCCCCCAATTTTAGGGGCTCAAAAGTAATTGGACAAACTAACATAATCATAAATTAATTGTCATTTTTAATACTTGGTTGCAAATCCTTTGCAGTCAATGACTGCCTGAAGTCTGGAACCCATAGACATCACCAGATGCTGGGTTTCTTCCCTGGTGATACTCTGCCAGGCCTTTACTGCCGCTGTCTTCAGTTCCTGCTTGTTCTTGGGCCGTTTTGCCTTCAGTTTTGCCTTCAGCAAGTGAAATGCATGCTCAATTGGATTCAGGTCAGGTGATTGACTTGGCCATTGCAGAACATTCCACTTCTTTGCTTTAAAAAAGCATATTATTGGGTTGCTTTCAATGTATGCTTTGGGTCCTTGTCCAGCCATACAACCCCATGCCATAACACTACCTCCACCATGCTTCACAGATGAGGTGGTATGCTTTGCATCATGAGCTGTTCCTTCCCTTCTCCATACTCTTCTCTTCCCATCATTCTGGTACAAGTTGATCTTTGTCTCATCTGTCCATAGGATGTTGTTCGAGAACCGTACAGGCTTTTTTAGATGTTTTTTTGGCAAACTCTAATCTGGTCTTCCTGTTTTTGAGGCTTACCAATGGTTTACATCTTGTGGTAAACCCTCTGTATTTACTTTGGTGAAGTCTTCTCTTGATTGTTGAACTTTGACACAGATACGCCTACCTCCTGGAGAGTGTTCTTGATCTGGCCAACTGTTGTGAATGGGTTTTTCTTCACCAGGGAAATAATTCTTCTGTCATCCACCACAGTTGTTTTCCGTGGTCTTCCGGGCCTTTTGGTGTTCCTGAGCTCACCAGGGCGTTCTTTCTTTTAAAGAATGTACCAAATAGTTGATTTGGCCACACCTAATGTTTTTGCTATCTCTCTGATGGGTTTTTTAGATTTTTCAGCCTAATGATGGCTTGCTTCACTGGCAGTGACAGCTCTTTGGACTTCATATTGACAGTTAACAGCAACAGATTCCAAATGCAAATGCCACACTTGAAATCAACTCTAGACCTTTATCTGTTTATTTGTAAATGAAATAATGAGGGAATAACACACACCTGGTCATGGAACAGCTGAGCAGCCAATTGTCCAATTACTTTTGTTCCCTTAAAAAGGGGGACCACATATAACAAGTGCTGTAATTCCTACACCGTTCACCCTATTTGGATGTAAATACCCTCAAATTAAAAAAATATGTTTAATTGAAACTCCAATATGCTGTGGTAGACAGCTAAAATAACAATAACTTTGTCAATGTCCAAATATTTATGGACCTGACTGTAAATAAGACCCATTCTTATATTAAGAAAACATTTGTCATTCAAGCTGCTCTCTGAGTGATTGAATGTGCTGCATGTATCACTATTGAGACCACACACAGCAGGACAGTATTTGTACACACTTAAAATAAAGATCTTTTGGAAAACACTTATTTCCATCTTACTTAAACTCTATATAATTTGAGGCCTAGCTCATTAATCAACTTAATCATGCCAAATGCTTGCAGTTGTGTAGGCTACATCGCTTCCAAGTCCACTACTACTTCAGATGGATTACAACTAAACACTTTTGTACATACTTTAAAACTTAATTTAAGATTATGGTCGATGGATGCCTTTAACAGCAGTAACTAATTTTGTTTTCTAGGTTCGTGAACTGCAATCTTGTCAGTTTATTTTTATGTCACGTCTCTTCTCACAGACCTCTCTGGCTTGGCTCTTTTTTTTATTGTGAATGAAAAGGGGTATTGGTAGACCTACACGGTTAAAAATATAAATCATTAAAAAATAAAGATAGAATTCTGCAGGCAAAATACTCAGCTGTCAATCACAAGTCATCGGTTCCACTTGCACGACTCCGCGATGAAAAGTACACGTTATAACGGCTGAGCGAACACACAGTAGAATATTGTCTGTGTTCTACAAATACGAAGCTGTGAAAAGGTAATCGAGCGTGCGATCATGCTCGTCATATCACAGACAACACAAAAGGTTTCATGAACGTTGGGGTACATTCCGGTTAGGTTGACGTTTCGTTCTGAGATATTATGATTGGAATACTCTTCAGTCTTAGAACATATTGTTCCAAACAAGTTCTGTCAAAATCACAGAAAAGTGTGCATGAGGCATACACATTTGCTGGTAACATTCCGTGAGGGTTATCATTTAGTCATGAAAAAACATGATGGAGAGTAGGCAACATGTCAAGTAGCCTACCTTTTAAATGCTTAAAAAACCAAAAAAAAAAAAAAAAAAAAAAGCTGGAATAACAAGTGACCAACATGAAACTGGACAAATGTATGGGTTGGGAACCTTTACTTTCCTAACTTTACGGGAATATTCTTAGAACCAAATCATTTTAAGCTGGGATACTTCATCCCCTACGCTCCCGTCGGCTGTCGATCAGAGAAAATCAGTTTCATAGCAACTGGCATTTTTGTCTGCCGCTTTAATACTGACATACAGTTCTGACTGCGAAACTCAACCTGAGATTATATAAAGATACCGGAGATAAGGGATTCGACATGACGCGCGAGCGGTTTGTCAGAATTCAGACAGCCAGCCTTATTGAAACAGACGGGTGAGTTGACAACGATTTGAAAGCACAGAGCGAACATGACAGTTTGGCGCTAGCTGCAGAGCTGTTGACTCGTGGCCCAACTTTTGCAGCGAGCGGAACCGATGTTGCGTCTCCTCCGAGCCGTGTTGGCAGTCTCCGTGTTGATGTTAAAATGACAGAGAACAGCCTTCGCCTGAGGCCATTTAGGATGGTTGTTCTACATCACCCGAGGTTCAGCAGAGGTTCTGACATTTGGGCATGTACAATTACCAATGCGGTTTTATCAAAAGCAAAGCTAATTTCCCATAGTTCTCGCAGGCTCTGAGCAAAAACCTTGTCTGTAACTATTCACGCTGAGTTCATGGTCCAGCGAATTAAAGATTCCCCGGTAAATTATAATTTAGTAGTCTCACCCGTTGTTAAAAAAAACATTTTCACAATGATTGTAATTGTTTTACATTTAGTGATAAATAGTTTGCTTGAAAATATTTGCCTTGCCTGTATAATTTTCCATTTGATTTATTATGTAAATGCAACCACACATAAGTCTAACTGGCACTGCACATTGCCTTTACCCATTCCTTAGACACTCCCTCAAGATTTATTACTGGGTCAGGGTTCAGAGGTCAGAAGGGCTGGCAGTGTAGTGTAATGGTTAGGGAACTGGGCTTGTAACTTAGAGGTTGCAGGTTCAATTCCCAGGTGGGGCACTGCTGTTGTACCCTTGAGCAAGGTACTTAAACTGAATTGCTTCAGTAAAAAAACAACATATCCAGCTGTATAAATGGATTGTATGTAAAGAAATGTAAACCTTGTAAGTCGCTAAATGCCAAAAAATGTAAAAATGTAAAATGTAAGTCAGGGAGGGTCACGCTCACCTGCCAGGAAAGCGATGGTGTCCATCCACTTCAGCAGCTGCCCAGCATCCAGTTCGCCCTGATGGTTGGCATGGCACGATGGGACTGACTGGCACATCTCTACCTCCGCATTTGCTCGGGCCCTCCAGTCCCATGAGAACCGGTCCCCTGGGATCCTCCCGGGCCTGGGTTTGGGTACCGTCAAGAAAACCACCATCCTGGCTCATCTCTTCACTGTCTCCGGCAAGCGAGGGAGTGATTGAGTCGGCGAGTGATTGAGCGAGAGCGTTTGGTGTCAAAGTGTCCCACAGCGCCTGCCTCTCTCGCCCTTATCTGAGCCATCACGCTCGCCGGGGGGTTAACAACCTCCGCTCTGCTCTGGAAAGACGACTCCGGTTCGGTGCACCGACATAACAGAGTCAGGTGAGCCGGACCCAGGGTCCTTGGTGTGAACGGCCTGTCACATTCACACCAAGGACTGAAAAAGCAGGCACTCTTGCGCCCGGCCCCTTTTACAGGTAAAGGACTCTTTCACTCTATCAGCGTGAGACATGAGACCATAAAACTACCGCCTTACGTAATGTACAGAAGGCGTATTCAACTAGCAGCCCTGGGGGCCTAAAGCTGCGAGAAACAAACTTACTCTTGGTCCTTTTATCACTGAGAATAAAAATTGTATTACTCAGAAATTTTAACTATGCCCAGGCCTGCATCTGCAGTGTCCGCACACCTCCCTCTGGTGACAGAATAAGTAATAGCTGTGCATATTTTAAGAAGGCATCTACTTTGTTTACACACGTACAATACACCTTATTCATGCATTGTTTTATAAATAGTATGTGGAACGTGCTCGACCCATATGCACAATTTGTAAAAAGAAGCCGGCTCCTCAGAAAGCAGCCGTAAAAGAAAGCGGCTGTACAAACGAGCGTGCAGTAAACTTGCCACGCCTGCCTGCCGGGCCACTATCTGGTCTGACACCATTCAGAAGCCTTATCAAACACTGACACTGCGCAAGAACAAACGTGTACCCTTTCTCTTCTCAGGTCGTGTGGCAGTCTGCAAGCTCTTGATCCAATGCGTTCAGTCCCAGCACAGATTTGGGACACAACTGAGCTGCTGCAAAAGGCGAAGAGGACCCCAATTCAGACACAGCTCTCAATGTCACTTTGTTTTCAGAGAGACTAGATCTGAGCCCAGAGCCCAATCACTGCTGATGCACACACACACACACACACACACACACACACACACGCACACACCCATGCACACACACCCCGTACGTACACACCCATGCCGAAACACACACGCACGCAGATGCACACAGGCACACACACACATAGAGACACACAGACAGGCACACACAGAGGACCAATTGGAGCAATAAGAAGTTCCTGCCAGAAAAAAACAAACATCCTCCACTGTAAACTCCAGAGGAAACTCTGGCAGTTCCTCCCAGTCGAAGACCAGTGTTTGAGCAGAACAGTGTTTGAGATGAGCACTCACTACGCAGTGGTGCACACAATGTGTTTGATTGTGAACAAAGCCAAGTATAAACAGATACAGTTGCCAATGAAAGCACAAACTCGGCCTGGGTATGAAGTGGTGAGCACGGAGAACTAATCCAATTACGGCTCTCCAGAGGACACCGCCGGGAGATGCTGGCGCTGCGGATCTGGGGTGGGGGGCCCCCCCGAGGTAAGAAGGGGCTTCATAAATTAACCTGCTTCAATCAACAGCCAAGGGCACACATGAATAGCATTAGCTCTGCATGGCTGGCTCAGATAATATTGTTGATTTGATGGGATCTGGGCCTGATTGCTGCGGCTTGCACTTCTGCAATCAGGAATTTACGAGAATGCATAAAGTAAGAGTGGCATACACACTCGAAAATACACAAACACACACAACAAATACTGTATGCAGGAGCATACATGCACACACAAACACACATGCATGTGCACATGCACATTTTGGGTACTCAAATTCACATGTGCACTCGCACACATACTCACACACCCTCACATATGCCCATTCACACACACACACACACACACACACACACACACACACACACACACACACACACACACACACACACACACACACACACACACACACACACACACACACACACACACAAAAACATGTTTCTTTAAGAGGGGAGAGAAGCTTTATATCAGTATATCCAAAACCCATATTGTACTTCTCAGTGTATTTACAAAACTCAACACAAGTTAAAAAATAATCACATCACAAATGAAAATGAACAAACAAAATAAAGTGAAAAAAAGTGGCAAGTCTTCAATTTACAAAAGAGTCTCCCTCATAATTCCAACAGGCAAAATTTGACATTAAAAAATGGTAGATACAATTACAATGGTAGTAATGCTAGAAACGTTGACATCCCTCTGTTTTTTTTTAGATATTTCCTAAATAATTCACAACAACACAGATGAATTGGAATTTCAAGCTATAAAATTACACTTTGCTGCATAAAAAGATCGAAGAAGACAATACAATTCACAAAACTCGACCTTTTTCAGAATAATAATGAATCATAATAACAATAATCATTGTAATAACAATGGGCAGTGGTTCACGGTAAGAAACAGAATCGAGTATTTTTTTAAATTATTTACCTCAAAGAAAATGATAAGTACAGAAATCACAGTTTGTCCGGATGACAACCATAAATAAAGGAAATGGCTTAGATGAAACGAGAATGAATTGTATTTCTAGAACAAATATCTTGTCATACCCTTTAACCTCTGTGTTAGCTGTAGTTTTGAACAGCAGATGCAGTGCTGTAATATTACATAATCACTACAGCTATTACATGTTCATACGTATTACAGTATCACATGAGTATGAGAGATCCTGGGGGAAAGAATTGCTGATTCGTACAAGGTTTAATTTGAAAAATTAAGGTTTTGACTGTGAAAGATGAAGTCGTGTCAAAGTCTCTTTGAGAATGTGGGTTATCGCATTTTCAATACGTCAGTGTTTGGAGAAAATGGACTAAACAGGATTGTTGTGTGTCCCATTAGCTAAAATAAGGTTACGCACAAAAATAAATGAACAAGCGGGTCATTATGTTCTTCTCTTTTTTCTTTTTTAAAGGATACATCTCATTTCAGGCAAAAAAGAATGATGTGATGTAAAAAAGGCAGTTTTTGTGGTACTTGGTTTCTGTATGCTGTATGTGATGTTCGTACATGTTGCCACTCTGAACAGATAACTGCAGTTGTACATCTCATGCGTTTCCCAGACAACAAAAGGAGACGAGCTTGAAGGAGGCGCTCCAATGAAAGTGGAAACACGACAACAACAACAAAAACAAAAAAGGGTTGCAGAAAAAAAGGCAGAACTGCTCTTAAAATGTCTGATAGATGCCTTATAGGGTGTATATTTATTTTATATTAAATGTAGGGGTTTGGAAAAGCAAATTTACAGGAATTACATTACAGCAGTCTCGCACATGTATGCGTTTCAGACTAGATATGGTTCAGCTCGATAAGGAAGCTGGCCAGATAAGGAACGGTATCGATACTCATAAATCAGAGATGAGTGATTCCGGTCCACTAAAGCCAAAGTTAATTTACTTATTCACCTGGAGTAAATGAACTAGTACTGTGCTGTACTTCTGCCCGTCGCTCCCACCCCTTAGAAAATGGCATGAAAATCATTATTGAGCTGGTCTAAAACCTTTGGCCTGTCCTACAAGAGATGTCATCAGGGCCGTCGCATTTCCATCATTACCTATTGCTGACTGACTGCATTGCGGAGAGGGTGTGATATATAGCTTTGTTTAAGTGGACCTGCTTCCGGTCAGTTTATTCAACGAGGTTGGTAAGCTTTGACCTGGTAAGGGCATCGAAAGAGGGCCAGCATGCTAGCACTGAGGGAACGTTCCCAAAGGCCACCATCCACATCCTAGGAGTATATGAATATCCGGGCATAGTGGTGATGCTGGAGGCTGTCACGGTTACACTGGTACAGCGCGCATGGCAACTGTTCCCGAGGCAACACAGCTGCTTCTGGGATCATTAGACATGCTTCTACATCGCATGCTTAAAAAGAAATGATACAGTACAGAAAAAAACAAAAAAACTTGACTTTAAAAAAAACTGAATCTAAGTGATTGTTTTCTTCTATATATTATAAGCATAATACATATCACTGTACATTTAAATCCAGATCAACAAATGAAGTACCCCAAGAGTGGTAATGCGGTAAGACTTCTTCTCAGTATGAATTTGGTTCTGAGAGCGTCCGTGTTAATCCGAGGGCGTTTGCTTTCTGTTTCGGGGTACGGGTTTTCTTCACACAATGTCCCATCTCCAGGTGCTCTTTCCTGCAGGCTCGGCTCTCTCCACCGCAGCCACTGTTCACAATGGCGACAATGGCTTTTCTGGCCTTCTGGCCAGCTGAAACGCACTGCTGGTCAGTAAGTTAGTCAGTCTGTCTGTCAGTGAGCAGTTCAGTCAGTCAGTCAGTCAGGTTCGGTCAGTGAGTGAGTAAGCCAGGCAGTCAGGGAGTAGTTTCAGTCTGTGAATAAGTCAGTCAGTCTGTGAGTAGGTCAGTCAGTCTGTGAGTAGGTCAGTCAGGTTGTGAGTAGGTCAGTCAGTGTGTAAATCAGTCCGTGAGTGAGTAGGTTAGTCAGCAATGGGCACTAACGTATCTAGGGCTGCTTCCTCCAGTCACAGCCAAAAAGAAAAAAAAGGATTCATTTCTCACCGGTGTAAGCAAATCGGAGAAGGAAACTTAAAGAAAGCTAAAGGTTTTTTAAACAATGAGAAATGCAAAGCAGAACCAAAAAAGTCCATCCCCATTTTCGTTTTCTCTTTGAGTTTTTCAGAATATTATCGGTCCAAAAGACGGTTAAGGAATACATCTCTATTTGTATATACATGCACATGTATCTGATTGCACACCCACATATATACACAAATATATAAATATATAGATAAATTGTGGACTCGTTGCCTTTTCAGTCTGTTTTTGTTTTTTTTTCCTCTGGGTGATTGTTAAAATTAGGTTCAGTCTTTCAGTCTTTAAGGGTTTCGTATGTAAAATGAGGATAAGATTAAACCAAAAGGGTAGCAGAAAGGCTTGGAGCCACACTTCAGAGAGCTGATGAAAGCTTGACACAGCGGGTTCTAGCAAGTTCCTTGTTTCACTGTACACTCCAGCGGACGTCCCCAAGGTGCGTCACACGCTCATGGTCATGTTTGGAGAATACTGTGGGGACACAGGCACAGGTAAAACACTCAGTAAAGTGAACTCCTGACTTTGAAAGAAGTTTGAGTACACAGGAGAGAAAGCTTTTTATCCTCACAAAAAAGCATATCCGCTTGCTATAAAAAAACTACATATAATATTAAGTGACAGTGTTGTGAAGAGTGGTGTCAGAACATATGTTGAGTAAGTAATGGCATCATAAATAAATATGCACAACTACATATACAGAGAAGGCATGCTCCCACAGGTGTATAAGCATGCACACGGGCATGCAAACAAACACACACACACACACACACACACACACACGGAGGAGGAGCATCCACGTACGCTTTCATTCTGAAAGGGGTTGAGGAAGTTCCCGCCCATCTCGCCGTCATCCCGGGGGGTTCCAGGCTGGTTGCTCATGCTCATGTTGCCGGGAGAGTTCTGTTTGGGTAGGGGAAACGGTGTGAGTTGGGGAATCATGGGAACTGTAGTTCAGCTGGAGCTGGAAGGCAGCAGTAACAAGGGAAACTGTAACAAATGGTACCACCGGAACAATTCCGGACAGAGCTGCATCCATAGCCACAGGGCCATCATTACAATACAACACAGGGATGATGACACCTAAATGAAACTGTGAAACACTGTAAAAACCTTTCTGTTCTGCATTGAGTAAAATTACAGTACATTGAAACTAGTGGAAGTGTAGGTTGCCCAACAAATCGCGCAAAATGTACAGAAAGGAGGCGCGCAGCCTGTATCAAAGACAGTCTGTTTATTAGCATACGGCACAAGGTGTGACATAGAATTTATGGTTGGGGCTCCAAAAATCAAATAAACAACTGGCTACAAATAAAAAAACAACTTAAACAAACAAAAAAACCCTTAAACTTAAACTTAAAATACTTAAGCTCACAATGCTGCGTGCGTTTGTTAGCCACTGTTTGTTTGTTCGTTGCCAGTGGATCTGGTGTAACTGAAAAGTGCTTGACATTTTCCCCACAATACAAAGTGCTGTACGTCTTTCTCCCTCACATCCCTCCGTTGCCGTGGGAGCAGCTCGTTCTTTGATAACGGGAGTTTGGGGAGGCTTTCGAGTTGCCCTGCTCTCCCCATGTGGGACACCGCCAGGCCAAAATGATCATTTGGTTCTCCCGAAACGGGGCTTGGAGACGGTCGGCTGTGTCCTCTTTTCCGCAGCCGTTAAAGGAAGATGTCGCTGCTGCCTTTAGCTTTCCCTCAGTCCAGATGTATGAGTGTTTACTGTAATAATTCAGAGTGATATGTGTATGCCTGTAAACTCTGTTTCAGTCAGAGGGGAGAGGGGCCGGGGCAGGGGCATCTGTCTAAACAGACAGTCAGTCAGACAGGGGACAGTGGTATTAGTCTGTACAGAGAGACAGACAGAAGACAGTGGTATCAGTTGGAACAGAGAGACAGATAGGTGACAGTAGTATTCGTTTGTACAGACAGACAGGGGACAGTGGTGTTAGTCTATACAGACAGACAGGGGACAGTGATGTCGGAGCGCAGAGTGAGGGACAGTCGGCCATTCACACACAATTGGCCTCCTGGCCCCTCCCAGTGGGCGGGTCCACCGTGCAGCTGTTTGCTCAGCGCGTGGCTGACAGACCCCCGGCTGCAGACAGCTGCATGCTGTTTACACAGAAGTCGTGCGTGTTAGGGGAAAGGGGCTATTCTTAGAGGCGGAAAATCCTTCAAGGTTGAGCTGGCAGGTAATACGCACTGGCTGCAGGGGCGACGATGTCACGAGAAGCTCGCGACGCTCCTGACTGACACCGTGAACTGCACAGCGGGGCACCAGCGGTGCTGTCTAACCTCCTTCCTTCCCCTCACGCTCAACGCCAATCCCGTACATGACAGCCGGGAAATTGGCTGAACTGAAGATCCGGTGCCCAGAGAGCCTCACAGAGTTCAGTTCAGTTTCATACGAAACCTATGCACTAATGTGGATGGATTGTCTCCTTTTGTCTTTTTTTCCCCCACACAGTGCAAAGCTGATGAGGGGGGAAAAGGCGGGTCATAGCCCGTTGATGGTGACGCTTACCTTGGGCAGACTGTCCATGTCACCAGACCCTGGAGAATAAAGGAGAAAGAGACGATGAAACGAAGCTCCATGGGCTCCATCACAGCTTGTCTGAGACAGACATTGTCAGGGCCTGAGCCTGCTCCGTCAAGATTCTTGCGTCGTTTAACTGCGGGCGTTTATGATTAATAGCTGTCAATGCTCATTGAAATTAGTGTCTTTGGTGGCTTGCGTCACACATACATTCTATTACAATGTTTTACATTAGCATAAATTACAATACACGTAATCAACACGTCGTATGTAATACTCAAGAGTACAATTTAACACTGAACTTTGAGATTTTAAATGAATTAATATGTAGTCACAGTTATTGGCCAGGAATGCAAATTCATGGCTGGGGAATATTAGTGTGAAACTACGAGTGACCAGAAGAGGGCACCAAAGGATCACTAAAGTCTGCGAATAATCCCTCCGCAGGTCCACCGACAAAGGAGATCGCGGCGACGACGTATACAAATGGGTGCTGTTTGTACCTGATAACAATGAGTCTGCCGTGCGTGGAACAGAGACGGGGGAACGAGAAAGTTATTTTGCTTCTGCTTTGATCATGCTAACGCAGCCTGCCAACCCATTTTCATCACAGGATCAAACATGCGAAAGAAAATATGGCAAATCGCTGGTCGACACCACCTTCCTCTTAAACGCCATAGTACAACGTGTCAACTGCACCTTGTTTGCAAGATTAGGTTTTCATTCAAATGATGTCTTGTTTCCAGTGACTGCTTTGAATAGGCCTTTGAGCTTCGCACGGCCAGTCTATCAGCACTTATGGAGTGTGTGAGCTTTAATAGCACCACAGCAATGTTCCTCGATAGGCAGCGGAGGACCTCCCAAACTATCTAGTCGATTTGATGACTTGTATGTTTGGCAGGCCTCCCCTGCGTGACGCAGGCTGAACGGATTGGGTCTGGGAGTGAAGAGCAGGGCGCCTTAAAATCATGATGTGTCACCGCGTGGCGCTCAACAGGCTGCAGATGGCGCGTGCGTTTGTGGCTGTGCGGGTGAGGGCTTTTTGGGGTATCGATTGGGTGGGCCTGCGTGGATAAACGCTGACATCGGCGCTGTTTCGGTGGAGCGGCCTTATTTTGGGGCGCCTACTGTCCCACCAGAGTCTTACCTAGTGATCCATTCATGTGGTGCGGCTCCATGCCGGGCATCCCCCCCATGGGGGCATCCGCTCCTGGGCCCATGGGGAACTGGGGGCCAAGCAGAGAGGACACAGGGGGCGAGGGTTAGTGTTTGTGCTGCAGGGAATGCTGGGAATCAGAAGCCACTCCCCCATCCCCCACAAACCACACATACACACACAAACCCAGCACACACACCGCACATACACTACACCCCCAACAAACAAACACAAATGCAGACAGACACACACACACACATAGAGACCACACACACATATACCCAACATCCCCTCCAACACACACACATACAATACCCTATAGCCCCCGCCCCCCAATACTCACACAAACATACACACACGCCCATATTTCCCATTGAATGACGCTGCTGTGTGAGAGGCACAAAGTGATGGACAAATTGGGCCCACCTGCCCCCACCCATGAGCTGGTGCTCAGGAATAAATCCTATTATGAAATATTCGAAAAACACCCCGCTGGCAGCTCCAGTGCTGAACACGCAGGCGGATTATCCTGCTCCCTCGCTCTAAATTATTCAGTGAAATTCAGGAAATGTCGCCGTGCGGAGAGACCGTTGGTTTCTAACCGCCTCACCACAGAATGAGCTTTCCCGTCCGGCGCGGGGAGCTCAACAGTGAAATAAGAACAAGTCTACGAGGAGAACAGGCCTTTCGGCCCGTCTAGACTTGCCTACTCTACTCTAGAGAGCATCCAGCGCTGTGTCAAGCCTGGCCTTAAACACTCCAGGGATCTGTGCCTCTAGTACATGACCTGGCAAGCTATTCCAAGTATCGACAACTGTCTGGGTGAAAAAACACTTCCTGATATTAGTGCAAAATTAACCATACTCATTTCCACCTACGCCCCCCTTTGTACTGCTTACCGGACTCAACCCGAAATGTCTACTGCAGTCCACGTTGATAACCCCTTTAAAAAAAATTGTAACACAGTGGACTACAGTGGATATTTTGGGTTGAAACAACCAAACAGAAAATGTGCACTTTCCCCATCTTAGTCACGGAGGGGGAAGGAAGGGGGGGGGGGTGAGTCACGCAGAGTCCAGCAGAGGTCAGTGTGAACTTTGTCCCAGGGCACAAGAGTCTGGGTCACTCAGCTGTGGACGGTAAATCACAGCGGCGATCAGGAAGAGGACCCGGCGTTAGGAGGGGCCGGCAGCTGGCGGGTCAAAGGCCACGTTTACAACCGCCAAAAAACCGCAGCTTTACATCGCGGCTCAGATTCACGCCGCGGCTTCGAAATGAGCGAGTCCGCAGGAGGAGGGCTCTGTCTGCGCCTCTCCCGGAACATGGCTTTTTCTGCAGCGCTGGAGCAACGCGAAGGCATGGCGGAGCGCTCTGGGTCTCTTACGTTTGAGCGGTTCGCTCCCGGAGGCACTGCATTGATCATAGTGTACATGTTCTCCCCAGAGTTTGTGGAGTCTGAAACAGAGAAGTCAAAAATATATATTGTTTTTTTGTATGAGAAGAAATGAAAGGAAATAAAAAAATGGCCCGTTTCAATATGAGGAATGTTCCTTATATTCGGCACACATTGAAAAATAGAGAGCCTTTCGCATCATTTGCATAAATCGAGCTAAAGGTCACCTTCTAAAAAAAGATTCTAGACTGCACCATTAACATTCAGCCTATATGTTTCAACGGGAGGCTGAAACTGCTTTTTGCTCCTCTGGGTTGCAAACGGTTGAGGTCGTACTTCAAAATGAAACCCAGGTAAAGTGTTTGGTTGGACAACCTAAGGACACACACACAAAACTAGCCCTTGACAATTTGGTGCTGATAGTAACCGATTGAAGGTGACAAATGCATTATACGGTACATCCAACCAAACACGTTCCCTGAGTTATCCTAGCGGTCTCCCTGTACCCGCAGCCCTATTAGGCACAGTAGTGGAACGGTGACCTACCTGCTGGGCTGGGCATTATGGGAGTTCCAGGGGGCCCCCCTCCTCCAGGTGGACCCTGGGAAAGACCACAACGTGTAGGATTTAGGCTTAGACAGGTGATACAAGAGATGATACAGGTAAACACAGGGGAACACAGACAAAAAAGAAAACACAGTAAAACACAGGGAAAATACACAAGAGAACACAAAGGAAACACATAGCAGCACAGGCAGACATGGGGGGGGGGGGACAGGAATAAAACAGGCCAGCACAGGAAAACACAGGCAAACGGTGAAACACCAACCCTGTCCGGCGCTGGCCTTTTCCTTAGCGCCAGTTTGGCCTAAATACCAGAGAGGTTCCGAGCGCGATGGCGGAGAGCGAGCCTGGCGTTTCAGTGTGTTTCAACAGCGGGAGCGGTGGTCATTATCACCGCACGCCACCGGCTCCGCGTCTCAGGGCCTGACGCTGCAGTCAGCAGAGCCGCATTCCAGCGCCGCCCCAAGTGGGACGGGAACGCAACTCCCCCGCCCCCCCTCCCTCCCCTCCCGTCCCCTCCCCGAGATCCCAAATCAAATTAGAGCGGCTCTTCTGCTGAGTTGGCCGGGGCGTCCCGAGCAAGCCTCGCGTCGGGCCAATTTTCAGCACACGCTGCAGGAACGCGGCTCTGCTGATCGGTCGCGTGCCGGGACAGGGGGGCAGCGCGCGGACTGTGGACAAGAACCCCTGTATCCCGTGCGGCCGTCTCTGACCTGGCCTGACACATTTCACCACTGCTTCCACGGCGAGAGATTCCTAAGCGGGCATGCACATCACGCGCTGTTCATGGATAGGGGCCGGCTCGCCAAGAATGCTCACTGAGAAATCTGCGTCGGGGTGCGGTTTTTGTGAACCACGCCACGCTCGGCGACGGTGTCGCACGGACAGTGTTCCGTTACATTGTTTCCCTCAATGAACGATTCCCCCCGATTGCATTCCCGCTGTTCCCGGAAGCCCACACGTAAGAGGCGCTGAGCGCTAAACCGCAGCAGGCTGAGCCCTTGTGCTCTGGTGAGGGGCAGCGGGCTGGGCGCCGAGGGAAGGGCGAGAGAGGGAGGGTGGGGGGGAGAAGAGAAGAGAAGAGCATCCCCCCACATCTGGCCAGCTGTTACCCGCACACATAGAACTCCCCGCGGCTTGGGCCTCCACCTACCACATAGCTTCCTGGAGACGCTGAGGAGTACGGGATCTGAGAGAGAGAGAGAGAGAGAGGGAGAGACAGAAAGAGAGCAAGAGAAAGAGAGGGAGAGCGGGGGGAGAGAGAGAGGGAGGGAGAGAGAGAGAGAGAGGGAGGGAGAGACAGAAAGAGAGCAAGAGAAAGAGAGGGAGAGCGGGGAGAGAGAGAGAGGGAGGGAGAGAGGGAGATGAAGAGGACATGGATAGAGGAGAGTCAGAGTGGGATAGAATGTAAGGGAGGAATAGGGGGCAAAGGAGAGGGAGAGACAGATGGGGAGAGGGAGGAACAGGGAGAGAAAGAGAGAGGTTGAGACAGAGCACGTCAAGAAAAGTCACGAAGCAAACACCTAACAAAACCCACAAAAGAAAGCACCCACTGTGGCATTTACGCAAATAGAATCTTTCCGCGCGTTTGTTTGTGGGCTAGCTATAGTAATTCCTGTCCTCGTTCAGACCGGCTGGATGCGATGAATGGAGCTCCGAGCGGAGGCCCGTGCTCAGGGCTCTGAGTTACGGGCCGCATAAAAACTCGCGACAGCGCTTCTCGACTGACCTCAACCAGAGCCTCCCGAAAGGAGGACTTCACCGCAGACATGAAATCGGCGAGAAGCGGTTTGTTTCGCGCTCGCTCTATGAGGAAGTGCCATTCTGTCCGTCTCGTTCGTCGCTCTCGGTGCCGAGCCATCATTAGAATAGCTGCTGACAGCATAACGATTGCCTTAAAAGCGAAACTAAAAACCAATAAGAGAATTCTCTCAGGCAGCACATTGATGTCGAGCGCGGCGCAGGGGGCCCGGTTACATCAATCCAGTCTGAATTGAACCAGGGGGTCCGTCACAGCCAAAGCCTACCCCCCCCCCCAATCAATCAGCCAATCGGTCAATCGATCAGTCGATACAGAAACCAAGAAATCATTCTATAAAACAGACTCACGATTACTGTTCTTTTTCCAAAAGGACTCATTATTCAATGCAGGATTCAAATGAAAGATTTGTTTGCAACAGAGACTGCTCCAACTGAACCAATCTCTGGCCTGACCTGTTGTGCATGTGCCAGGGATTGGAACAGCTCCATTTTGCGTGGCACGGTCATACCGAGTTGGTGAGTTAAAAGTGAACTAAAAATATTCCCCTTGCAAAAAAGGCAAGAATCCAGAATTTCCCTTACGACTGGGAACAGCTCCCTTGCGACTGGGAAACACGGGTGGGTGCACGTGTGCAACACAGACTACGCCCACGCCGTAAACAGATCATTTTGGGGGTGACTTACCGAGTTGGCATTAGGAGGGTTTGGCCAGGGTCGACCTCCGGGTCCCCTGAAAAAAAATCAGAGAGGGGATAAAGTTTCAAACAGTTCAAGTTTTTTTGTTTTTTTTTCAAAACGTTGAGCATTTTCCCAGCCAGTGAAGAAAGATGTGGCAGAGTGACGAAGACGGAAACGCTCGGACCCTTTCCACTTGGTGCCGTGGCAGCGCTATGCAAACTGAAGGCAACAGAAATGTGCTTGTATATATGCTAAATCACACGTATATCTATGTGCGTGTATATATGCTAAATCACACGTATATCTATGTGCGTGTATATATGCTAAATCACACGTATATCTATGTGCGTGTACATATGCTAAATCACACGTATATCTATGCATGTGTATATATGCAGAGTACTTACATGTTCATACCAGGCATTCCTGGGCCACCTAAAGCATTGATTGGGGGCCTCATTCCCCCTCCGTAACCCTAAAACAGTAACCAAGGATTCAGTCATGCCAAGAGATGGACACAATCAAGGAAAGCCCCTGATTTTGCCGTGCGATCTGGTCAGCTTTTATGAAACAAGATGGCAACGACTGTCAGATTACAATGAAACATCAGGTTTGGTCTTCATTTGACCTTCAGCCAATCACGCACCTGTGGACCAAGTGGGGCCATTCCCCTTGGGGGAGTCATCCGTTGCATAGGCCCGCCCATGCCTGGATGCCCTGAGAGGTACAAACAACGGGACATGGACTTATGTCAAGAAACATTCACAAATATACAGTGTTAACAGTATTTCAAAGACCTGGCAAAGAGTAATTAATATAATGCTTCAAAATAATAGGCACCTTGATCAATTCGACAGGGTTCACCTTTCTAAATTATATTCTACATATGTAAAACACCCCTTCTGTGGAACGTAACACATACAGCACATACATACAGCTGTGTAGTTATTGTTTTACCATTTATTGTACTAATATATAATAGTACTAATTATATAATATTTTTGTTTGATTATGTTACACATCACAGGGATCATTCCCGGGATATGTGACCTTGCTGTCTTGTGGGGTCCATTCCGCTGGGCAGTAACGGCTGGTTTCCTGGGACTCCCCCAAGTGCCTACACAGACAAGAGACTACTTAGGGTGGGTATAGCTGTCTCATCCAATCACAAACACACAGGAGCTGGCGTAGGTGGGCTTAGAACAATGCGCGACCAAAGAGGCTCCAAAGCTAGGCCTTCCCAAAAGATGTTCCGGGATTTTGGTTTGTTCTGGGATTTTCTTATGAACCAACTGAACATAAAATAACTATAATATTATATGTTATATAATAATATATGCCATTTAGCAGACGCTTTTATCCAAAGTGACCTACAGTCGTGAATGCATACATTTTTCAGTATATGTGGTCCCAGTGGGGATTGAACCCACAACCTAAGTGTTGCCAACGCCACGCTCTACCTACTGAGCCACACAGAACTACAATTATTATATTATACAAATATTAAACAACATCCCTGGTGGAAGTGTCTCTTGGGATTTTATGAGGATCAGACAGAGATGCGAAAACATACAATAACCACCCCCAACGACCCCAACTCTGATCATTACACATTTATAAGATTTATTTAAGCAGGAAGGTCAACTGAGAGCCAATCTCTCATTTACAGTGGTGCCCTGGGGAAACACAAAGGGATTGAGTAGCCAATCAGCTGTAAGGGAGATGATTAGGTGGCCAGACTGAGAGCCTCGTTTGATAAGTGCCATGGGATCTTTACTGCTCATAATGTGTAAGGACCTTAGTTTAATGTCTCATCTGAAAGATGAGCCTCCTGCAGCACAGTGTCACCATCACGACACTGAGGCGTTGTTGTTTTTTTCTGGCTTCATCAAGAGGTCTTAGCTCATACTAACCAAGCCTAGCCCTGTTTAGCTTCAGCCAGGCAGGAGCAAGTTACAGAGTGTTATGACTGAGGGCTTATCTGAGATGGCTTATTGGTTGGGGTATAAAGTGCAGTTTGATTTGACACAGGAGTAATTAAAAAAGTTAAAAAAAAGCAACTTTACAAATTCAATTTAACAAAGTTTTTAAATTGTGTAGTAACTGAATGCGAAAATTCCAAACTTGTGTGCCTTACTTTAATTTCTAAGCAAATATGGCACAGGGACACCAACCCAGTCGTGAGTGATACAAGAAGAAACTACATTTCCCGGCAGCAGTTGGGGGCACACGGTTGAGCCCGTACCTGATTGGGTATTCTGAGGGGAGGTCTGGGGCCGCCAGGGTACCGAGGAGACATGAACGGCTGTGGAGACAGAACAAGATTAAACTGCAGTGGCGCTCGACGGACTGCAGGCCTATGCCAGCCTTTCACCGCACCGTGCTACGCCAGTTTCACATGAAAGGACCCCTCTTTCGGAGGACAGATGAGAGTGCCTGTTTGAAAATGGCATACATAGAAAAAAGATTTAAGATTTAAAAGAATCAAATTGTTTCTTCTTTGCCCCAAAGGCAATGCTCCCAACACGTGGCTGAATCCATCTATACATTTTCACTGTCGGATAGACGCACACGGGCAAAGTGACCTCCGATTCTCCGACAAGTCATGGAGGTAAATGAGCGGAAAGTACAGCAGTGATGAAAAGCTCAAAAGTGAAATGTAATCCACCTCTTAATAGACAGCATCCAGTTACAGTTACAGTTTAGGCCTTTATCAGACGCTCTTATCCAGAGCGACTTACACAGTTCACATTTCTATACATACAATCCATTTATACAGCTGGATATTTTACTGAAGCGATTTAGGTTAAGTACCTCGCTCAAGGGTACAACGGCAGTGTCCCCACCTGGGAATCAAACCAGCAAGCCCAGTTCCCTAACCATTATACCACACTGCCGCCACAGGTTCTCTTCAGGTTTGATTCCTGGTTAGGTCTCTCTAGCCCTAGGCAGAATGCTAATACGGATGTGGTTCAGAAGATATCCAGCTGTGAAACTCAAGCCCTATGTGGCCTCCGCCAATAAGACAGATAATAATACAGTAGAACGATAACGGGAGTAATTATCAGCATGGAGATCCTCATACCTCGGCTTACTTGAGAAAAGAATGGCTGTGCGCAATTTCAGCATGTGATGCCTTTCCATGCAGGGCTAGCCATGTCAGGGCTACGGCACTTCTGCTTTGATATTCAAATTGAAGTACAAAGCACACTGTGGCCAGACTGAACTTTGAATCGCTTTGCATGGTTCCATAAGGCCGATGGCTCGCGTTAGCCGCCGGGGTTTCGAAACCAACTAGAAGCAGTTCAAAACAAGTGTTTTTTAAGCGATAAAATGAGTTAACATCTCATTCACAATGAAGAAAAACCCTCACTGCACATATTCCCAAAACACCACCGTGTAACCTGGATACCGGAATGGGATACCGACGGAGCAGTGGACTTGAACAGGGAAGCACTCGCTCGGGATCTGAGCAGATGAGATGACATTGTGACTGTGTACAGCTGCATTGGCTGCATTTCCCTAATCTTTCACCCGCACCCCCCCCCCCCATCCCATCCCATCCCACACCACCAACTCCACCCAAGGCCCCACCCAAAAGCTGAAGGGACAACACTCTTTCACTCAGAGTGTCTCTGCCTCAATATGTTCTACCTCTGACATCTCTCTCTCTCTCTCTCTCTCTCTCTCTCTCTCTCTCTCTCTCTCTCTCTCTCTCTCTCTCTCTCTCTCTCTCTCTCTCTCTCTCTCTCACAGTACTGAGTTAAAAAGCAACGCACAGACACACACACACACACACACACACACACACACACACACTAAAAACACACACACTCTCAACAAACCCAGGATAGAAACACACCACACCTGGAAACACAGACACACACAGACACAGACACACACACAGACACACACACACACACACACACACACACACACACACACACACACACACACACACACACACACACACACAATCCTAAAACACACACACACAAAATACACAGAGATTGTCCAAGTGAACTAGTCACGATTTCACAGCACAGAGTGTGGGTAAAATGCCCTGCACCTGGACAACCATTAAAAAAAGAGGACAACCCCTGGCAGCCCCGAGCGAAGCCGATTTGTTATATTACATAACCCGCCGTGGGACTCATTGAGATGGAAAATGTAATTCACAAGAGGTACCTGGGAGTGCTAATGAGGGTCAGAGAGGGGTGGTGGGCGGGGCATGGGGCCGGGCTTGGGTGCGGGTGGGGCGGCTGGGGTCAGGGGGTGTGGCCTGGAGCTGGTGGGGTCGGACATGGTGAGCGGGGTGTCTCTGGGGGGGCTCTGCTTAGCATTACCTGCATGTGGGGGCCCATCATGTGGTTGGCGGGGTTGTGGGGTGAAGGCTGTGAACTGGGGCCACCCTACAGAGAGAAGAGGAGATCCACGGGGGGGGGGCGGGGGGTACCGTAGCCACAGGGCTACTGCAGTTTAGCTGCGGGGGCAGAAAGACAGGACAGCAGTCGGGTGGTCAATAAAAATGACCTTTGCTTTCATTTTGTGGTCGGGGGGTGCTGTTTTGAGAAGCAGCAGGGTGAGATATTCGTCTTGCAGCTCTCTTTTGTGCTGATCCATCGCGATCGAGCCCCGGGATTGAGCTCATGAGAGGGGGGGTTCACAGCAGGGCTGCCTAACGCCATACATGGTGCACTACGATTCATTACGCCACGAGCGCAACACGAGGCCACTTGTACCACAAACATGCGAGATTAACCTCGTGCCCCACTGACTCGCGCATTAGCGGGCCAGAAATGTAAAATGGATGACACACAGAGTAATGACAAAATGAATGAAGCGATGCCGCAACTGGAGGGTTACTTTTCAAACTCTAATGCATTCTGCCATGGAGACGTTAATGGCAGTGCGAATATGAGGACTTCAGAGTTTCAAAACGTATTAGACAACTCTGAACTGAATTCTCTAACGGTAATGTAAAGGGGTAACGTTCATTTGTTTTTTGTAATCCCTAAGAGACTGTGGCGGCAACGTCACACTGGGTCCTTGTGTGAGAACGCTCTAATTGGTCAAAGCTAAGCAGAGAAGGAAAGGTGGCCAGCGGTGTCCCATAGCAGACAGGTATGCAGTGCGGGCAGTCTTGCTATCTGCAGCTCAGAACTGAAATCAATTGGTGTCACCAATAAGCAGGAAAGCAAGCTCAACAGGGGTGGACATCTGCTACAGTGGTTTAATCTGAGCTGTGTGTGTGTGTGTGTGTGTAACGGAGTTGGTTCTGCCCGCAGCGAGTTTTGAACCGAGGGTCTCGACACGACAAGAGAATGATTTAGCCCGCTGAGCTAAAGACTCAAGTCTCTAATTCTGGGAACTAATCACACTCTTATCCAAGTCACTTTCTGTAGCGGACGCTCACGTACCAGAGCACACCCGCTACATGTGTATGTGCGTCTGTGTGTCTGTGTGTGTGTGCGTGTGTGTATGTGTATGTGCGTGTGTGCATGTGTGCGTGTCTGTGCATGTGTGTGAGCATGCATGTGTGTGTCTGTGTGCGCGCGCGCGTGTGTGTGTGTGTGTGTGTGTGTGTGTGTGTGTGTGCGCCTGTGTACGTGTCTGTGTGGGTGTGTGTCTGTGTGTGTGTGTGTGTATGCGCGTTTTGTATATATTTGGCACGCAGGTTTGAGTGTGCGTGTGGCCAGCTGTTCGCTGTTCTAATTAACCTCTTAAATGGCGGGATTACCACAGGGTCCAGTACACGGGCCAAACAGATGAGGGCTCGCAACCAGAGGGTTCCAGGTTTGACTCCGAGGTGGGGCACTGCAGCTGCACCCTTAAGCAGGGCACTTAACCTGAATATGCTCAGTAACATCCAGCCGCGGACGCGGATTACAAGAGAAAACGTAAGCTACGCCAGTTGCCCTAGATAAGAACGTCCAGCAGGCCAACAAATAACGGTGCAAAAACCCCCCAAAAACAAGACAAGACTCGGGGCTGCAGCTGCCGGTCAGAGGCTGCTGGAGTTAATGTGCTTTTTGACTATTTTTAGCCCCCGGCATCAACAGGGAGCGCCTGAGAGAGCTCTGGAAACGGGTCGGAATGCGTAACTAGGGAACCGAGGCTGAGCGGGCAGGAGCTCAATCATCCTGTCCCACATCGCCAGCCCGCCAGGCAGAGGGCTCCTGGATCCAGGCCGTTTACCGCCGTGCGGGGCGGGGCGGGGCGCGTGGTGGGAGTCTGGCTCCTCACCTTTCCGACTCG
Source organism: Aldrovandia affinis (assembly GCA_029706075.1). Taxonomy (NCBI): domain Eukaryota; kingdom Metazoa; phylum Chordata; class Actinopteri; order Notacanthiformes; family Halosauridae; genus Aldrovandia; species Aldrovandia affinis. Next base: position 3,577,681 of record JAINUG010000067.1, on the reverse strand, counting down.
CCGGTTTGGGACCCGGCAGAGCCGCAGGCCTTCGCCCGGACCCGCAGCGGAACGCCGGGTTAATAACCAGGAAGCCAGCGGAAAGAGGCCCGATTAATTAGTCCGGCCGCATAATTAATCTGCCGGTTGGCGGATGGCGCTCGGCCACCTCACCGCACGGCCCCTCTCGGCAGGTGGGGCGACGGGGGGATCCCCCGAACCTTAATCACCGCGGTGACTGCGGCGGGGCTGCGATCGAGTTCGGGAGGACCTTCTCGCGGGCACGCGGCCATCGGCAGGCTCGACAACGAGGATGAGAACGCTGGAACTCTTCCTCGCCTTCCTGGGCGAGCCAGTCTTTCCTCGGCTCTGTGTCCACATGCTCAGCCTCTTCCATCCCCCCCTGATGGCACTTTCATCACCAGCCAAATGAATAACATACTAGAGATGACCTGTTTATCACCCTACCAGTTTCTGGAGAAACATTGCAAAGGCACAAAAGCGTCTTGTGTGGACCGCAGACAGGGATAAGCCAAATAATCACTTCAATTGGGGGGAAAACCCCCAAAAGAAACATAAACTGCATTAGTAACTCCCAGTGCCCTAAGCTGTTAACCATTATTAAGCACTAGTGCAAAGCCTACCTTTACAGTTGTCCCTGGGTAGGATGCAGTTTTCCCTCATCAACCCAGGCTAATGCGCTTTCTTTGCAGGCTTAAAAACTTCAAAAGTTCACAAATTTTAACATCCATCGTCTTTGTGACGTGTGATCGTTTAATCTCTTCCATGGATTTGTTGGTATCTAAAATGGGTGGAAATTATTGTACATGCCCCAGAGCTTCACGGCAACAGCTAATGGGGTCTCAAACGTTTTATCATTTAAAGACACATTTTTTGACAAGGCCAACCTTTGGCACAGACCTCCACAACATACCATATTTATATTAACGTAAAGCTGGGCTACACAACAATCACACAGCAGTTACTAGTCTGCTGAAAGGGGGAAAAATGGGGGAAAATGGGTGCATCTTCCACGAGACTGCTTAACTGTTGGTTACACAGTAGAAGGCAAGCAATCACACAACAGTGAGAGTTATGCCGTGCCTGCGTAATACAAATGTATATATGTCGTTTTTGGCAACAAATTACTATGTTCACACAGGCGGTTACAACACAACACAACCCCATTTACTTTATAGCTCTCTAGTAGGATCACTGTAGCTGTGTAGAGAACATTCATAGTTAGGCTACAATGCAGGAATGCTATATGAAGCCAAAGCAGGATTGGTAACAAATATTTTACTTATAATTCAATATCAGTGTATTATTTGACCAGTGCATTATTTGACAGGCTAAAACGTGGTCCATTGCTTTACATTACAACTACACAACAGTATTCATGTATTGACAATCAAATGACAAAGAATGTGCATTACTGTTGTCAATTTTGGTAGGTTTACATAATTTTTACAATATTTCAGGTACTTCCAGTGATTCTTCAGTAGATTCTAGCCTCAGAGCTAACGCTACACTGTGAACTGAACACAGGAAACCCTTTTTTTTCTTCTCTTTTAAAAAACTTTTTTGGCTCAGGCATTTCGGCCCATCCCCCACTGCACCCACAGTCAGCGTGCTGGAGGATGAGGCACAGACCGGCAGCCCTGCCGAATTTGAGCGGCGCTGGCGAGGGGCTGTCAGGCACACTGTGATTGGGCAGCTGCTTCATTTGTTTCTGAACGTCCACCAGGGACCAGCATGCTGCAAGGGGAACAGCTGGCAGTCTCGGGGGTACTCAGTATTTCACGTCTTTTTGTAAGTATGCATTTATAAAGGCACCAAGATACTGATATTGGAGGCACCCAAGGCATAGTGAGCATTTATGTGCACACGCGTATGTGTATGTGTGTATGTGTGTGTGTGTGTGTGTGTGTGTGTGTGTGAGCTGAAATAAAATATAACATAATAATGACCGGTGCTGTTTCTTAAACATATACACAAAACAAACACACACACACACACACACCCACAAATGCACACACACACATGTACTGTAAACACACACACACACATGTATGCACACGCACAAACAAACACATATACACACGCACACACACACACACACACACACACACACACACACACACACACACACACACACACACACACACACACACACACACACACACACACACACACACACACACACACACACACACACACACACACACACACACACACACACACACACACACACACACACACACACACACACACACACACACACACACACACTCTGAGCTGTGTTCCAGCCCTGCTCCCTAGGAGTGCTCCTGTGTGCTTAAAGTTGGCCTCTCAAAATATACATCAGCACGATGCAGTCTACTCCCCCAGCTCTCTCCCTCTCCCTCTCCCTCTCGCTTTCCAATCGGGAGCTTCCGACCATCCAACTGGCTCAAAATAGAACACAGTGTGCGCACACACACACACGGGCAAGGAGGGAGGGAGCGCTGAAAACTGGAAGCTGAACGCACTCCAACACGTACACTGCCGACAGACAATTTCAAAATGCAGACGTCCATTTACTTATCCAATACCACAAGCCTGACTTGAGTGACAGGGAAAGCACGCAAATCCGCGCTGGGCGCAATATTGATGACCATTTCCCCCCCGATAAAAAATACACAATTATCACAATTATCTGGCGAATGCAATGGAGTCACAATGGAGGTGGCACTGCTCTGTCATTCCCCACCGGGCTGAATTTGTGAGTTAATAAACAAACGAGTGCGTGCACAGGGCCTTCCACTGTCTTTGCCAGTCAATAGCTGTTAGCAGGGGATATCACAAACATTTTTACAGTCTCACTTAATGGCTTGTTGGTGGTTGGTGGTGGTCATGGTAGATGGTGGCCAGAGACTCTTAACCAATTAGATGGCGTTATCTCTGCAGTCAGAGCATTCCACAGCAGCCCCCTGCACACACAGGACTGTATGGCACACGCAAAACATACAGCAATCCCACAATTCACGGCTTCTGATATTGAGTGGCCAAGCTTCCGTGGGCCTTTATGGCCTTCCCCTTTGGGAATTGAGCTAATTTCTCAGTGACTGAGTTCATGTTGATGATATAGTTTCCCTTCAGTTACTCAGCTAATTAAGATTTGCAAAATAGGAGTTTTTTTTTTTTTTCACTTGTTGATTCATTGTACACATGGGATTTGATAAAATAAATTAAAATGGGAGGTGGAAACAAAAGCCCAAACATACCAGGTAAAAAAAGATTTGCTTTCCTTTATAAAAATGTATATTAAACAAGTGGATAATGTATATTAAAATGTACTTTAAAGTGAATATTTAACTATAGATATGAGGGTGTGAATACTGACAAATGTTATTGGGCTTACATACTTATATTAGTGTTGAATATAATACTTCGAAATGTATAGCATTTTGAGCCCATTACAGGTCTTACTCGAAGCCAGCTTGCTCACAATGCACTAACCAGCTTCCAGTAAAACATGGAATGGCTCAAAGTGCTATGCATTGACAATGCTATTGCAATGTACTGTGGGGTAACACTTAATAAGATAAAACAGTTCAAACCAATACTGGCCTAAGACATCTTAAAGAACAGCTGTATGCTCGTGAGGAGAAGTTTTAGTCTTAATTCTAGAGGTGCTGGAAGGCCTCAATCTTTCCCTGAGGTCTGCCTGCCTCAACCCTTAACTGCATCCAACAGCGCCCCCTCTGGGCAGGTAGGAGGATTTACACCACCCTCATATGATATTTCTGTATCATATTTGAACATGTCCTCTGTCATGTCGGTGTAAATGTGTTTGTTCCTGGATTCACTCCTTCAGGGAGAAGGCAATTCCGAGGGGTGTAATGGCACTTTCCACCGCACAGTACGGTATGGCATGGTAAACAATCCGTGATCCCACGTTTTGTGGCTTTTTCCACTTCCACTTTTTTCCCACAAGTGAACCATACCAAATCTATACATCTGTGCAGAATTTAGTTACTGCTCTTGCCAGAGTACTAGCGAGCCGAACAGGGAGCTAAGGGTGGAGCTAGCAATACTGTAGACCAGGGGTGGGCAAGGAGGGCCATATCCGTTTCTGGATTTCATGCCAACTTCTGCTCTTAATTATTTAATTAGCCCCAATCATTTACGTGATCTGACATTTTAGCTACATTTCTTGATAAGCCCATGAATGACAGCTGAAGACTGTTCTTGTGTTCCCATATGAAACATGTTACTGTGGTCTAATCTACAAGTGAACCAGCATTGGCCTATCCAACTAATTAGCTAATTGAGCCAGGGTAATTGGTAGAAACAAAAACCTGCACACACACCGGCCCTCCAGGACCGGAATTGCCCACCCCTGCTGTAGACCATTGATTGGTGAAGGGCAATCGCCACAGAATCGTCACACTAAATCTCAGACTGGCTCAAACACAACTGCCATTTTTAAATATCACAATACCAGGAGAAGATTGCTTTCCAGAACAAGACGAAGTTCCTCAAGCTTCTTCTCTAACCTTTCCTGTCTCTTTTTGCATTTCTCTAAAACAGTCATGTTCAGATAAAACCAAATCCCAATGAAAAAGTAAATCACAGCTTCCAGTTGCTCCATTGTTGCTGGACTGTGTACAGTGTCGCGTGAGAAATTACGTCACCACAGCGGTCGCATTCTTTTTTGTCACTTCAGATAACTCCTCTTATCTAACTCCTCCTATCTTCATGGGTCTGTTGTGCGATGGAAAAATGACACAGGGACCGCACAATACGGTACGGTACGGTACGGCAACCATCCGAATCCGTAACTACCCGGGAAGGGGATAGGTATGGATTCGGATGGTTGTCGTACCGTACTGTACTGTATTGTGAGGTGGAAAAGCGCCATTAGTGACAATGCTGGCTGATGTTCAGTCCTCCAGCTTGCAGGCGTCACTGCAGCCCACAAATGGCAAATAATATAATTACAGCAAGAGGATGGTAACCAGACTGTTGCTGAAGAAATTTAGCAATGACATAATGTTTCTTTATAAAAGACAACTGGATTATTTAGAGTGCAAAGACAGTATAAGAAGTTTATATAAGAAGTTTATAATACAAAACAGTAACAAAAAAAGATGTATGCCAAGGCAAATGTATTTATTTTTTAACCAGATAAGGTCAATTGGCAAATGGCCAAGTCCGAGACAGAGAAACAATAGAAAAACATGCTATAGGGTCCTTAACTGTTCTAAATGAAATCATTTAGACTTTTGATATACACTACCGTTCAAAGGTTTGGGGTCACCTTCCATCTGGACTATGGCTAATCGGGCACTCCTTCATTCTTCAGCAAGATAACGACCCGAAACACACCTTGAAGTTGTGCAAGAACTATCTGGTGAAGGAGGAATGTGAACAACAACTCAAACTAAAGACCTGGCCTGCCCAGTGTCCAGACCTCAATCCCATAGAACTTGTATGGGACAAACTGGAAAGGAAGAGTCAAAGCAAAGCAACCCACAAGTTTCTCTGGGAATTGCTGCAGGATAGCTGGGAAAACATGTCGGGTGATTTCCTGCTAAAACGTATTAACCGAATGGCCACTGTTTGTGAGGCTATTCTCACGCCAAAGGGTGACTATTTTGAGGAATCCAAGATTCAATTTTCAATATAATTTTCTTGAACATTTCTTTGATGTTCATTTTGTTCATTGTTACATGTGTTTTTTGTCATTTTAAAGTATTTACAGAAATGTATACGGTGTAAAGCATTGTCAATTATGAGATAAAAATAGTTTCCAGCAGGTGACCCCAAACTTTTGAACGGTAGTGTATGTGTTATAAGTTAAGGCATTTCAATCTCCAAGAGCACTTGGAAAACTTAATTTAACCTTGGGGAGCTATGTGGCAAAAAAAAAAAAAAAAAAAAAATCCATACAGGTGAGGAAATGAAAAGTAAAAAAAAAACAGACAGCCAGCTGCCATTTGAGAAGGATACAGGAAACTGCTCTGCCTGATATCACAAAATCAGCAGACCGCTATCGAAGGGCTGCATTCATTTACTCGAACACTGAGAGTGTTTTAATGTAGTGAACGTTCATGCTACAATGCAAACTGGAGACCATAAAGTGGCAACGAGCCAAGGTATTAGGCTGCAAAATCCAAACTTAGTTAACAAGCCATTAAAAAACATTTAACCTTTTAACCAACCAGTATCTGGACATGGATAATTTACCTACTGCAGCCCTATGAATCAGATAAAGTAAAAAAACTATATTAAAATGACAAAATCCTCATTCTCATAAAGACGACCGTGGCAGTGGGAGAGATATTTTCTTGCCTGTCCGTCTCACGATATCGATCGCTACACCCGTAATATTGCTCATTGCCTGGATAGCTGTCAATCAAGTCTCACAGCCAATCAGAGACCCTGTCCTGTCCTGGCACAGATGGCAGTAGTAGAGATGTCGTAGATGCCCTAGGGGTATTCAAGTCCAGGCTTGACGCAGTTCTCGTCGTTATGTATCCTCGTATTTGTGCTTATGTTCGAAGGCCGTAAGGGCCCCATATCCAGTGTGGCTTCAGCAACACACTGTATACCTCAAAGGCTGATAAACCTCAAAGGCTCAAAAAACGTGTCGCTAAATTCAGCGGCTTAGCAAGTCGGTTCTTAAAGCACTGGACTTCCAAACTCAGGAGGGCTCCTTTTGTTACTCCCTTGAGCAAGGCTCTTAGCTTCAGTAATCTTCAGTGAACATCCAGCTGTGTAAACTGATAGCACATCGGCAGTAAGCTACAGATACAGGCATCGGTATGGGAATCAAATCGCGTTAAAGGTCCCACACAGTCATTGTATTTCGCATGTAAGTGACCTTTGAGTGTGCCAAAAAGCCATGCTTAATGCTTTTCTTTGACCAATTAAAAGGCTCAGAAGAGAGATGTGTGCCTTATCTGTCATCTCTGACTATGAGCACAGCTGTAAGGCAGGCTGAGTGGGCAGGGAGGGAACATTCATAAGCTCGCCTTGTTTGACACTCCTATTGACCTACGTCAGCAATAAGGCCTGCGTTTTTTAAACGAAAGACGCGAGAGTGCGCCGAGACTTGCAGCCATCTCTCTCGCTCCTCTTCTTTATTTTGGACACGATCGTTTTTTGACATCCAGACACGACACAATGAGGTCTTACCATGTTAGCGAATGCCTACCGCTGTCCGTCGCATCTTACATTTTGTAGCTAGCTACGTTTGCTGGCTAGCAAACAAAGCGCCTCCTCTACGGAGCGATGAAGCTTACAGATGGTGATGTTTGGTAAGCTGCCATTGGTGAATTAAAACAGGCTGGGTTTTTGGATGTCACAAGTACTCCCATGTCGGCCAATAGGATTGAAACCCCAGTTTGACACAATGGAGGAGCCTGACCCAGCTTTATCGGCGTACCCACACTGGTCAGTTCTTAAGCCTTCAACATCCCACTTTCATCTGGTTTCACCCAAACATCGTCCTATTTGATGGGAAAACATGACTTTGACACTGTACAGGGACCTTTAGGTGAAAAACCCTTGTGGTAAAAAGGGATCGGTACTACAGAAACTATGCCTTTGGCACCGGCGGTAAACCTTTCACTCCAGTGCGCCATGTTGTTCTTTTCTCTTTGAACACGTCGGCGTAGCGGTTCAATATCTCAGTCGCGGTCATCAATGCAATGGATATCTGAATTCAAAACCCTTCGGGACCAAGTGACCAGGGGGGATCGCATTACACCCTGGAGATGTTATTGGTTGGGGCGGGACGGAGGAAACGGAGTCCGCCGACTGCGCTGGATATGCGTTCATCTCAGCCCCCTTTAAAGAGCCACTACGTCTGCGTAAGTGCAGGATGATTTACTTTTTGAAGGAAATAAAAATATAGTCAAAAACTAGTCTTGCCTCCTATTCCACAACACTGCATAAAACATAAACGATCGAGTCCATACATCTCCATCCCTCTGTGTTTCATTTTCCCGATTACGCTCAGCACGCCGGCAGGATTGCAATGATCCGAACGGGACGGCATCGCTTCTGAAACGCCTGATTGTGGCCGCTGAGTCTGGGGGGCAGACGCACGCAGACATAATGCGAGACCAGGGGAACGAAATGCATTCCTCGGGTGACCCTGAAAGAAAGAAAGAACAGGACCGAGAAAGAGAGAAACCGGCCGCCACAAAAAGACCTGTCTGGCTAAAGAGAACAGGCTTTGTAGCCACTGCAAACGGGCAGGGGTGGAGACAAGAGGCCCACATTTTCCTTACCTGCCCCAAGTAACTAATTATTTGTTAAAATTCTGTAATGCGGGGTGTATATGTGTGGGAGCGAGAGGGTTGTCTGTATGTTTTTTTTCCTTCTTGGGGGTTGCTGTTGTCATATATGTATTTAATGCTTTAGCAACACAAGGTCACTTGTCATGCAAATAAAGCCTATTTGAATTGTAATTTGAGAGGGATGGAGAGAGAGAGAGAGAGAGCTGGGCGTGTCGGTCCCAGATTTGGGTGCAGTGCTATCCACTCCGATCAATACGTTCTCACGTTCCTGCCGCGCTGGGACACGGCTCTGTCTCTCCCTACGGCTCAGAGGATCGGCTCTGAGCACCCACGCGCACGAGACTGGGGTCTGCAGACGGGAGCGACGCACGTGGCAACGAGGGGACGGACGGCAGTAGGGGCCAATGAGAGAGCTCAGATTCAGCCTGGCCCCTCCCCTCCCCTCCCCTCCCTCAGGGTGAAGAACAGCAGCTCAGGGTTCGGGGGCTCAAGTGGGAGGAGCAAGGCCTCCACGTTGCACAGAAAGTCTCTTCAGACTGCATCCCCTGCTGTGGCACACGCAGCCATCTCCTAGTAAAAATGCCTCCAGAAGTGGTGTGAACCACTGGCCCATTCTTAGCTACGACATGCTCCTGCCGTTGCAAAGAACTCCGAAAGAACACCTGGACTACTACGGGAATAGGTAACAGGTAATGGCCGTACAGCATTACGTCATCTTCCAGCACAACATGACCGACAGATGTGTCTGCTGTAAAGTAGCGGTCGCTGTCTACGAGCCACGGTAGCCGTGCGTTGGCTTGGGAACTGGTCTCGTCGCCAGAAGGTTAGGGGTTCACATCCCAGGTGGCCACTGCTGTCGTACAGAGCAAGGCACTTAACCTGAATCGCATCAGTGGATACCCAGCTGTATGAATGAGAAGAAAAAAAAGTAAGCTACACAAGTCTCCCGGAAAAGGAGGTCAGCTTGGCTGATGAATAATGTACTAAAGGACAGGTGATCCATTTGACCTCGCTAACCCGTTTCTTTTTAAATTCACATGACGAAGACAAAGGCGGAAGGGGACCCTCAGGACTACACCCCCCCCCCCCCGGCCAGGCTACTACTGCACTTTAATTCCTGATCTATGCACTTGTGTTTGTGCTGTAAGTTGCTCTGGATAAGGCCGTCTGCCAAATGGCAGTAATGCAATGCGAAGTAATAATGTAATGGATCACGGACCCTCCGACACGTAGACAATAGGCGGAGCTTGGGAACACGACATGAGCGGGCCTTGCATAGCTAATTGCAAGGCAGAACCAAACGGAGTATCGTACAGCTCTTCAAGTGCCGTTTCAGAGGCCGGTGCCCCACGCTTCCCTCAGGCAGGGAGAGACACGCCCGTCAGGGGCACCCCTGGCCCACCCGGCCCGAAGCTGGCGAAGCGGTGAGAACACACGCGGGCACAAGCCGGGGGAGAACAGACTGTCCCGGGCGATTGTGGTATCGTCTCCGTGATATAATACGCCTCGGTGACTTCAGACGAAATAAAAAAACACCCAACCGCCCCTCTACTGAGACCGGTGAGCAGACGTGCGAAAGAGGGAGGGAGGGAGGGAGTGTGAGACAGAGAGAGCATGTGAGAGTGTTTGCGTGTGTGTGTGTGTGTGTGTGTCTGTGAAAGAGCGAGAGAGAGAGAGAGAGAGAGAGAGGGGGAGAGAAAGAGGGACAGGGATAGAGGAGAGTCAGAGCAGGATAGAATGTAAAGGAAGAAGTGGGGGGAGGAGGGAGAGACAAAAACGCCTTACAAAACCCGAAATAAACAAGACGATCCCAACAAGGCCCGAAAGCATTCCTCCCGCTGCTTCGTTCCAAACGTGGAAAGACGCCCTTCGCTGCGCCGACAACGTCGTTCCTCCATCGTGAGAATGGATCTCAGTGCTCATGGCTCGAGTTCATTAGGTGTACATTTGACAAGGTAGCCGTCCGCCAGCAGCCACCCATTATCTCACGTGTCCAGTGTCCAGCATCCACGGACACAACAGCACGAGGCTGTTGCAATCAGGCGTGAGCCACATGAAGTGAACAATCTGATCTCCTTCAATCGTTACCTCCATAGAGGGCTGCTTTAAGTACTGTATACTGTACTGTATGCCATTTAGCAGACGCTTTTATCCAAAGCGACTTACAGTAGTGAATGCATACATTTTTCAGTATATGTGGCCTCAGTGGGGATTGAACCCACAACCTAAGCGTTGCTAACGCCATGCTCTACCAACTGAGCCACAGAGAACCGCATTCAACAGAGAAGTCATCTTCTCAGGCTCTTTACAGTGATGCCACACCCTTAGGGCGACACCTGGCCTATCTGTGTGACGTTCTGCTGCTGTTAATCTACCGAATTCCACCACACCGCAATCTGACATGTCCCCTCTCTCGTTGCTCACGCGATTCACAAGATAACACACAGGGAACTCTTAAAGCTGATGCGTGCCTTTATTTGCGAATGGGCTAAGCGGGAACATGGTGCCGCACTAATTTGCTTCCCCACACCCCACGTCCACTTCCTCCTGATAGACACATCAAAATCGGACATTTCTGTTGTGTTAACCAAATAGGATGATTCAAAATACGTTCCGCTCAGTTCCTGGTCCGGGTCGGGTGGGCTGGTGATCCTGCCGATGGTCGGCACTCTGGAGTGGCTGTCACAGCAGCCTGGTGAAGGCCTGCGCCTACTGCTCTTTGGATCTTCCATCAAATTCAGCCCGCCGTCGAAGGTGACCGTGGACCCGGCTGGTGATCACGGCTCACAGGGCAGAGCACACAAGGTGTGTTTCAGACGAGGCGCGCAAGACTAGCACGTAAGTGATGAAGAACCTTACAACCCCAGCAGAGCAGCTCAGGCGCTGCTCCCTGCCCCAGTGCCACACTAACACTGAAACGAACTAGCTAACGAACATGAACACTGAAACTGACAACGAGACTAACAATAAGACTGAAGCCAACACTAAAACTAACACACACAAACACTATCTCTGAAACTAACACTCACACTACCACAAACACTGAGACTACAAAAATCAGCAACATAAATCACACTCAGCAAAGGACATGCCCATTCAGCTAAAACAGAACGTTTCGGGAACCCACTGAAAAACCAACCATTAAATAAAAGCTTTCATTGCTCTTTTTTCCCCTGCATGAAGACAAAATAAAAGCATGCGCCACAGTAATTCTCTTTATTATCATTATGATAATGGAGTAATCTATGGCCTTTGCGATGGACTGGTGTCCTATCAAGCGGACTTACTTGTAGGCCAGGGTACTTCAGGGCACAGACAGCAGAGAGAAAAATCAGAAACAAAGCCCATTACTCTACAATACTTAAACATCCTGGTTCACCTACGCCTCTAACACGACAACGTGCACATTATTCAGTGCTGAAAATCACTGAACTTTGTGAAGAAGCCATGTCTAATGGAAGAAAAATGTCATGTGTTCATATCACATTCCTAGCATTACATAAGGAATCAGAACTCGTCCAAGGGTTGTATTTGTTCTATGTTTTCCAGCTTTTGAACAAGGTAGCTACTGTACATCTCACTGTGCAACAGATATTAGTGAGTGAGGGTGTGTCTTAGCTGTCACAACTGCCGTAAATGCAGTCTGATATCCAGGGCGTGAGGTACCCCTCCCCTCTCTCTTCCACCTTTCCTCTTGGTCTTCATCTCAAATTCCCTCTCTTTTCTCTCTCTCGTGATGCATGCACTCCTGTTCTGCCGTCAGATCCGTAATGATGCGTACCGTGACCTCACACACGAAAGGTGAAACCGCCGTGGTCCCACACATTCATACATCACATTTCATTTTTTGCCCCAGAAATGTCCCGCTATCATAACACTAATGAGTAATACACCATTTCTAAGTGTTAATGTCCCATGTGGTCCCAACGCTGCTCAACACACCTCACATTCACTGTATGGCCCCTTGTCGTGTGTTCCTGTGTCTCGCCTGCTGGAAAGAAGTGGATTTGGCGCAAACGCAAGTTCGCTGGAATCACTTCGGCACCTGGGCAAGGATTTTATGAATGATTCTTTATTTTCACAAATCCCCGTAGGATTAAAATGAATCACTACTGCTGCCTATGGAGACCTTAAATAAATAAAAAAGCATTAAATCCCTCTTAGAAAGTTTTCATGACTTCAAAAGGAATATTTATCTACTAATCCTTGTTAAACCTATACCCAGATCCAGGCAAACACTAACAGAGGATCAGTCAACAGAGCGTACCGACCGCACGAAAGACACATCCTCTGGCCGAACGACAGGAGCCCAGAGCTCTGCCAGCCCCCAACAATCAATTACCGAGCTCTTAAACGGGAAGATGGCTCACCTGCCGCAAGCCAATTCAACAGAGTGCACTTGGTGGACTGGCACCGCAACCCCATACCGTACCAATCTAGAAAGATTTTAGCAGTGACAATTCTGATTCCACTGATCACTTTTGCTGTTATTTCATAGTCAATGTTTTTGCACATGCTCAGCAGGAAGAGTCCAGGAGACTTGTGTGAGTTACTCAGAGAGAGGAAGTACTGTCACTCACCAATATCTTCCTCAAAGGTGACCGCCATGACCAATGACCAAACAAGCCTATTTTGTTCTGCAGCCAGTCACTCCTGACCAAAAAGTACATCGACAGAGAGTGTATGTGTATGTGTGTTTAAGGGAAAGTGAGAAGGCAGATTATGAGTGTGCATGTGTGATCATATGTGCACCATTGCCTATGTGGGCATGTCTACAGTATGCGTGAGTTTATAATCTATCAATGTATGTACCTGTGTGTGTGTGTGTGTGTACCTGTGTGTGTGTGTGTGTGTGTGTGTGTGTGTGTGCAGGGGCCCAGATTAGCAGTTGTCCTATCCTCTCAGACGACTAAAAATTAAGAAGGACGACCTTTGATTTCCAAGTGATCGCCCTGCTGACAACTGTGAATTTAGGATGAAAAAAAAAAAAAAAAAAAGATTAACTAACTTGAATTATTTCTATTTCTATTTGTTTTACACTCACATCGTAACAAACACGTCATGCACCGATATTCAAAAATATTTCCGAAGTTCCAAATGGGGAAAGCGGCACATCGTCACTCGCATGTAGTCTGTGCTCACCGCGTTTGCTGTTGTTGCTATGCCAGACTACAGCAGTCAAGCAAATTCGCGGATCGCGACACATAGACACAACAGTGAGAACCAGTATCGATATCGGTTGTTGCTAGTTGCTTGCTAACACAAGGCTTAGTAAGTGCTCATGCATTTATCACTTACCAAGCCTTGAATTAGCAAGCAATATCCGTGAACATCCGTATACTGTCTATATTCATTTCAGTGAACCCTCCCGCCAGGCTGAAGAATCGCTGTGATTCGCTGCACAAGTTAAACATAAATATCCGTGTAGAAAAGAAATAACGTTAACCGTCGTGTCTATCTTTGCGCTACATACGACGTAGTGATCATATTTTCAAAGATGTGGAGATTTATTGAGGGTGCAAATCCACCCCACCACTAAAAAGGCTAAAACCAAAGAAGATCAGCTAAAAACTCAGCAAAAATATGATTCAGAGAGCAGGAAAATTGGAAAGTGAATTAACCAAGGACAAGTAACTTTTAGGAAGGACAAGTATCTTTTCTAAGATACTTGCCCTTTGACAAGTATGACTTTTACCCTAATCTGGGCCCCTGTATGTGTATCTACGTATGTCCATATGTCTGTGTGTACCTGCGTGTGTGTTTATGTATGAGTGTGTGCATGTGCGTCTGTCTGTGTATGTGTGTAGGTGTACCCATGTGTATGTATGTGTACGCGTGTGTGTGTGTGTATGTATGTATGTATGTATGTATGCGTGTATGCGTATGTGTGTACCTGCGTGTGTGTTTATGTATGAGTGTGTGTGTCTGTGTGTCTGTAGGTGTGTATGTGTGTAGGTGTATACGTGTGCGTGTGTTTATGTGCGTGTGTGTGTGTGTGTGTGTGTGTGTGTCTCTGTGGGTCCGGGCCCACAGGCTGAGAGCAGTCCTGGGAGAAAGTGTTCATGTCGGCTGTACCTGGAAGAATCCCGGGGGAACGGGCCCCACTGGCATCCCATCTCCTGGAGGGATGTTCCCCAGGACCGGGCTGGGAGCTGCTGCAGCACTCTGGAGAGAGACACGGAAAAACACCTGCCGTCAGTCACACAGCACAAAACAGCACACGGACAAATGGAAAATTAAAACAGTCAGTCACACGGCAGCAAACCGCACACACACACACACACAAAAGGAAAAAAAAACAGTCAGTCAGTCAGTCACGCCGCAGAAAACAGCACACACACAAATGGAAAAAAAACATTCAGTCACATAGCAGAAAAGAGCACACACAAATGTGACAACGAAGCAGGCGCCCAGCGGAAAAGAGCACACACAAATGGGAGAAAAAAACAGTCGGTCACACAGCAAAAAAACAGACACACATATAGATGGACACAGATAATCACACACACGAATACAGCACAGAAGCACATATAGAAGAAAAAAAACACCAGTCACACACCAGAAAACACAGCCATAGAAATGGAGACTACTAGTCCCCACAACTTGAAATAATTAGCTGATGAAAGAAAAGGAAAGAAGGGAGGAAAGAAGGAAGGAACAAAGGGAGAAAAGAATGGAAGGAGGAGAAAAATACAGAAGATGGAGGCGTAATGAGGAGAGACATTAAATAAGTCATGGATTAGCAGAGCTGAGGGCTTCAAAGAGCTAATGGCTTGTCCATAGCCCTGGTCTGTCCTGTAGGCTGCTAATGAGAGAGCAGGTACTTCTCTGCTGGGAGCTTCCGAATGAGGTAGGGGGCACCATCTAGCCATGTCCAACCCACTCTGCCTCTGCTCCTCTTCACATCACAAACTTTCCTTCCCACACACTCTGACCCTTGAGGAAGTCTGGAGATTTTTTTCCCCTTCTGCTCAACAAGGTGGTTTTCTGGCCCTTTTCCCAATTGTAAAGTACCAAGCTCACTTTGTACATTGTGGGTGTCCAATGGTCTTTTTTTTATGGTCCTGACCCGTGTCAGCCTAGCCTGCTAGGGCTACTGTTAGCACTTACAGGTGAGCTGTGCATGAAGACGGCCAGCTGTTTAACAACGCTTCTTCTGTCAGCTCTCTGAGGAGAAACTGAGGAGGTATACGTGAAAGGGAGCCAGCCTGGTTCTGGCTCTACAGTGGAAAAGGGGTGTAACTGGACGATGCGCTACAGCCAGGTTTCTCTTCCTCCCTTTTATATCCCCTACCCCCTCTCTTTGCTTCGCCATTCTCTTTTTTTCCTCTGATTGCTTATAGGCCCATCTTCTATTCCAGTATAGTGAGCAGTTTTCTGAGAGAGTGAGAGGGTAAGAGAAAAGGAGGGAGAGAGAGAGAGAGAGAGAGGAGGGAGAGGGGGTTCAAAAAGAGAGAAAGTGTGAAGTGAAGGTGGAGAGAGAGAGAGAGAGAGAAAGAGAGTGAAAGAGTGTAAGAGAGAGAGAGAGAAAGAGAGGGGGGGAGAAACCTGATGCAACCCTATAGGGACTGTGTGCTAGCCTGCGGTAAACAGGCCTAGGGGAAGCAGCCGGACTGTGCCACAGAGGGCACATACACACACTGCACTCCACATTTCACTCACAGACACACTGTACTCCACATATCACTCACATACATACTGTACTCCACTAATCACTCACAGACATACTGTACTCCACATATCACTCACAGACATACTGTACTCCACTAATCACTCACAGACATACTGTACTCCACACATCACTACTTACAAAGAGAGAAATTCTTACTGAAACATCAATAATACCACATAAGTTATTATGCTTTAAGAATATGTTGACACAAAAGGTCAAAAACTGTAGACAGCTCATGTCCTGAGTATACTTTCGACTGCCACCCCACCAATGTCTATGGTATACGCAAGATGGATAGACCAACTGGTAAAACATATTATTATGAAATATAAGCATGGTAAGTACAAAAGACAATTCAGGAGAGAAATTATTTCAGAAATTAAGAATAATTTGAGATTAATGTATTTAACGGATACGCACACGAGACCTACAGAAACTATCACATTGGTTGGAGGCCTGGTTGCGCAGACTCAATTTCAACCTGCTTTATTCTATCTGATCCTTGAAATGTGGTCACACTCAATTGGAAAACATAAACAAACAGTGATCCTTCACCAAAGAGACCACCAGCAAACATCATGGACACAACACTTTCAGTCCATTGGTCAGGCAACGGGTGGTTGTCAAAGATATTCATTTACATTCTACATTTTAAGCATTTAGCAGACGCTCTTATCCAGAGCAACTTACAAGATGTGTATTAATACATGGTAAGACCAATCATTGTTCGCGCAAGAGATCAGTGCAATAATACAGCGATAGACATCATTGTTGGAAACTACATACCATACCTGTAACACTGGGAAGGAAAAGGTTAGTAAACTTTTTTTGAAGTTTTAAACAAGTATACAAATACAAAAAGCATATTAAACAAGTAGGCAGTGGTGATGACAATTGGCTAGATGTATAGAATTCAGTGGTAGTGGAGTCTGTAAAGGTGGGTTTTGAGTCTTTGAGCTTTGCGGAAGATCCCAAGTGATTCCGCGGTCCTGACCGAGTGCGGAAGATCATTCCACCGCTGAAGGGTTAGGACAGAGAAGAGGCGAGACCGCGAGGAGCGGCTGCCGGGCGCCCGGAGGGATGGGACAGTCAGTTTACCAGAGGAGGCAGAGCGGAGGGGTGTAGGGTGTGATGAGTGTCTGGAGGTAAGGGGGAGCAGTTGATAAGCCAGCACCAGTGATTTGAATTTGATGCATGCTGCGATGGGGAGCCAGTGCAGAGAGGAGAGTAAAGGGGTGACATGCGTGAACTTGGGTTGATTGAACACCAAACGTGTGGGAACATTCTGGACCAGCTGCAGTGGCTTGATGGCACAGGCCGGTAGGCCTGCCAGCAAGGAATTGCAGTAGTCCAGACCTGAGATCACCAGGGCCTGGACCAGGAGCTGTATTCTACACACAGACTAGATTTTCAGCTCTAGCATCGTTTTGTCCTTCATAGTTTTCTAGTAGGTTCTGGGTGGTTTCAGTACTGTCTGAGTTGCTATAGTAGCTATGGAGGTTCTGCCTTTAACCATACTCCCTCACAAATTGGCCAGTAGCCAAACCACCATACACCCTGCCCCTGTTGAATGGCTGAAGCTAGGTGTGGGCTTGGTTAGTACTTGTATGGGAGACCTCCTGGGAAAACTAAATTGCTATTGGAAAAGCTGGTGGTGGGAGAGTAGGGGGGTGGCATTTCCTCTGGGCCAAATAATCCAATGTCCCAGTGCAATGAGGGGGACACTGTGCTACAGGAGATGCTGTCATTCGAATGAGATGTTAAACCAAGTCGTTTAAGATCCAACTCCCAGTGGTCGTAAAGATTTAGGGGTTTCCTCCGGTGCCCTAGTCAAATTCCCAAATTGGCTCTTTCAATCGGCCACCTAATCATCCCCCAGTTTAGTTGGCTCAATAATTCCCTCCCTCTCCACCTCAGCTGATGTGCGGTGAGAGCTCTGGTACAAAATGGCTGCTATGCATCATTCAGGTGGGTGCTACACATTGGTGCTGGGTGAAGTGAGTTTTTTCTTCTTCTTTTTCCCCTCACGCCATATAAAAAAATGTATGTAAAATGTGTTTAAACAGCAATGAACTGTAAAAACCGAATGATTATTGCTTCAATAAAGGCAAAATCAATGTGAAGCGTACAGAGTTGAATATCTGACCAGTGTATAGAACATCTGTGCTAGTGTCTGCCTTGACTCTAACAACGTTGAATTTAACCCCTAGCTACATACATTTTTACATTTACATTTTAAGCATCACATCACAGCATTACATCACACCAAAGGCTAATGAGATGGATTATGGGTAATGGCTCAGTGAGGTACCGGTGTCCTGTCTACGGGTGAGTCAGCTGCTTCCCGCCACAGGAAATAGGTTTACGGGGTATCACTTTCCTCCAGGCTTGCACCCTCTCATTCCATCTACCTAACTTGTTTCTGAGAGTTGGCAGCCCCTTATTTCTCCCCAAACCAAGAACTGCAGCCTTGTAAGTGTACGACAGCTCTGTTTGGCATCGCATGATGCCGGTCCTTCTATTAGGATCTATTCATCTCCCAAGTCAGGAGTTGGCACACTGTTGTGTGCCCGCAAATGTCTGACATACGGGACGCTAAAACGAGTAAATAAGAGAATGACTAAAACAAACACAGAGCTCAGATCAGAAGAGGATATAAAAAACTAAAAACAATTGCATTTGAAAGACAGAAACAGAAAGGCCAAAGCGAGCCGGGGCGTGTTCTCCTGAATTGGCACACGCTTTGTGACGAGTGAGTGCTTCAACTCATTTCAGACCCCAATGAAGGCCCAGCTTTGCCAAAGACTTGCGGTTTGGTCATGATCTCACCGGCTCATGGTGCCCCGTGTCAAACCCTCCCCCTCTCCCTCCCCACCGGCCGCGGCTCCCTCCTCCCCCCATGGCCCCCACCCACCCCCCTTCAGACACTTCTCTTTTTGTTTTTCAAAGTGGGGCCAGATTTTGCCGCTTTTGGGGAAACTTCCTGGTGGATTGCGCCAACCCCCCCCTCCTTTGACCCATTTAGACAATGGGCACCGTTTCTGGTTCACAAAGTTAAAAATGGCCTCTGTTGTGATGGGGGTGGGGTGGGTATCTAAAGTGAGTACAGTGGGCAGAGGGGGCAGGATGCTAGGGGTGCGGGGGGCTCTAACGACCGCGCTTGAGTGACCGGTCCCCAACGCCCTTCCTGAAGACCGGCATTCCCAGCCACAGTGTCACCCGACGCCAGACTCACTGCGCTCACTGTCTCAAAGAGCTATAATTCACCACCTCTAACAAGTCTGACTTTAAAAAAATTGGGATAAAGACCATTCTAAAGTACTCAAGGAACAAATAATATGAACACAATGAATATATAGATATAGGTGTTACAATGTTAATAGAAAACAAGGTTAGAGAATAACGCATGTTTTTTGGGTGAATCTTCCAGCCGTTCGGGTCGGCTTGGGCCCGTTTCTGTTGGCTGTGAAGATGGTGCAGTTGGCTGTTTCAAAGCCAACCGTGCTGCGGGTCTTGTGCTGTTCCCCGGGAGTGACCGCTGTGCGAGTGGCAGTGCCGGTGAGAGATGGCGGAGTGCGCAACCCCGCCCGCCCCTCCCCGTTTTGTTTTCCCCCGGGGACTCCGCCGGCTCCGCTTCGCTGCCCGAGCAGCTTCCCATCCCCGCCGCAATCTCGCCCTCCGTGCGTCACCAGCCCACTTTCCCAGCAACGCAGGAGCCCGTCCGCGCGCACACGCCAATCTCTCTGCTCTCTCTCTCTCTCTCTCTGCCTCCTCTCTGTCTCTTTGTCTTTGTCTCAGTCTCTCTCTCTGCCTCCTCTCTCTCTCTTTGTCTTTGTCTCTCTCTTTCTCTCTGCCTCCCCCCCTCTATTTCGGTCTCTCCCAAAAATTCAAATTCACTTATGCGATATTTGCATGACAAGCAAGTGACAAGTAATGCTAAAGCATACAAACATGACAACAACCACAAAGCGCACAAGTAATCCTCCACCCTTTCCCACACACATATACATATCCCACCTTAAAACATTGAATGTTAACACACAAATGAAAAACCCCTGCCTCGGTATTAACGAGGAGCATATATAAGACAAGCACAAATACAAACACAGAATGTTCTGTCTCTCTGTCTCGCTCTCTCCCTCCTCTCTTCTCGCTCTCTCCTACCCTCCCTCAGTACAGGGGGGGGCTCTGAAATTTGCCTGCATCTCTTCTGAGTTTCAACTGGCTGCCTTTTTAGGTCGGTCTGCACTTTTGGAATATGGAGGGGGGTAAAGTACTCCCCATCGCTCTCGCTTACATCTCTCATCACCCCCTACTGCTTTTACTGCCTCTTCCTCTTTTTCACCTCGCACAAATCCAGAGTACACTACACCGCTCTGCGTAGTTCCTGTGTAGTTCCTTTCCCTAGCAGATCATCAACATACACAAACCCTAATGTCTTTCCTTTTTCAGCTGTGGCTACTGTGGCTTTCCGACACACACACACACATACAGACACATACACACATGCACACACATGCACACACATCACATGCACGCACACGGAGACATACAAATACAAATGCATGCACATGACACACACACACACACACACACACACACACACATACATACATACATACACGCACGCACGCACACACACACACACACACACACAGACACGCACATCACATGCATGCACACAGAGACATACAAATGCATGCACATGACACACACACACACGCATGCACATACGCACACACAAACACATATATAAATGCCCAGTCTGAGTGATGGTGAATTTTAGTAATGGCATTATACTAGTAGAGGGCAAAAATGGCAGCAAAGCAGTTTCAGTGCCTGCTCAGATCTCCTTTTTTTTTTGTTGACACTGAACCCATGTATGTTTTGCCTGGAAACATGAAAAATGTGTGACTCTCAGTGGAAATTGCGACAGTCAGATAGTCTGAAATTTCAAAGTTATTCCTTTCTCTTCTGCACAGGTACACCCACCAGCTCCCAGCTCCCGCTCCCCCCGCCCCCTCCCCCTGTCAGCCTGTAGGCCTGCTGAGTCTGGCTTCAGCCTGGGCCTCCTGACAATTAACTGGAGGAGCCTGTGTGTGCGTGTGTGTCCGTTTGTATATGTGTGTGTGTGTTTGTGTGCGTTTGTGTATGTGTGTGCGTGTCTGGGTGTGTGTGTGTGTGAGAGAGTTTGTGTGCCTGTGTGTGTGCATCTGCACTATGCGTTTTTGTGTTGTGAGTGTGTGTGTGTGTGTGCGTGCGTGCGTTTGCATGTCCGTGTGTGTGTGTGTGCGTATGTGAGTGTGAACACCAGGGCTGCTGACCAAGCGAGATTTCAAACATCCACGAGTTAACAGACAAACAACATTCAATTCCCCTGCCTCTACAAGAGAGCGACTGCTATAAAAAGAACAGCGTCAACCACACAGCAATCACCCAAGATAACAGCGATTAGCGCAACCATAGCTCTGTGCATATTCAGGCTATATAATAGCCCTGTGTTCCCCTAAATGAGGGAAAGAATACAACAATGGCAGACAGTCAGGCTGATATCATTTAAAAGAGATGTGCTCTGAACAGTGGTTAATAGCCCAGATGATAAATTCTACAGAATGATAATTAGGACTTTGGGATACATCGAAAGTAGCAAATCACTGGAACAAATGTTTCAGCAGCTGCGGATACAGAGACAGATCTTTTCACATTTGTTACGGGGTACCGGTGTCACGTTGGCAAACTGTCCGTTCAATTCAGAAAGGCTGGAGGTGAACCATTCTGAAAAGTGAAGAAACTTAAGAAAGTTTCTTAAGTCCTAGTGTGTTTCTGTGGTATATATCCGAGAATGCATGCATACTGTCACACTGAAAGAGACAGTGAGAGAGATCATAAGCGTATGTATTCTTTGTAAGACTAGCACTGCCATTCGTGAGGAACCCAGCCAGGCATGCATCTGCTATCTCTCGGTTTCCCCCAGACCCCCCCAAGCCATTACACAAGCACCAAAATAAAAAGGATACCCAGTAGTTTAAAAAGCCAATGACACAGACGCATGCAATGTTAGAGGAGTGGGATTATCCTGCCGGCTCAGACTTCAACCCAAAGAAGCCCAGCTCCTCCCGAATGAAAACCAAGCACCTTTTGGCAAACACATTTGTTTCTTGAATTATTCAATCCGCTACTTTCCAGGGACTAGGGTTACAGGTGGCGTGCTGAGGGGCGGGCCGGATTCTGATGTCAGTCCCGGGTGCCTTCTCGGCCCGTGCGCGGCTCCGCTCACCGGCTCTTCGCCCGATGCAATGCACCCTGGGAGATCCAGCGGCTCAATACCCGATACTCTCAGAGTCACCGCCAGTGATAATGCCCGTGTCTGACAAATCCTTTCTGTTCGGCACCTCGTAAGAGTACATGGCAGTTCCTTCCTTCTTCCAGCTGTGGAGCACAGCTGCATGATGTTGACAAGCGAGGCCTCACCAAAGCGGGACAAGGTGTCGGCACGCCGCGCAATTACCAACAACTTCGTTTAAGAACAGGGCCATTATTGTCCACTGATTGCAGACTCATCCTACTCTCCCGTCTCTTCAGCAAACTAATGAAACCCCTTAACAAATCAATGCTAGGCGTCGGGGCCTTTCACTGTCTATCACTCCAGTAGAGAAGTGTGTGTGGGGGGGGGAGGTTCCTCATAACTGATTAATGGAGTGGCCCCGACAGAACGCCTCTCTAATGCCCCGATGGTCAGGCTATCATCCACCCGAAAGTTGCGCTGCCCTGATCCTGTGGCAGAGAGGGAGAGGCTAAGATGCACGAGGCAATTAAACCAGGGAAGTCGACTGTCGGGGACCCACCTGAAAACGCAGGGCCTCTGCTCTCTGCCGGGGAATACGTCCGCAGCTGCCTGATCTGGGGTCAGCCAGGACAGCCGATATTTGCGTTTGATTAAGCGCAGTCTAATATGACAGTGTCGCGGTTTGTATTCCCAGTTAACGACCATGTCGCACGCCGCCGACGGGCAGGCGGTTACGATAAACAAGACAGCGCTCCACGGAACGGTGAGACTGCCGCTTGGCGCTTGGGTATTTGGGACTCTTTCAACGCCAGAAGTGCAGTCACCAGTCAAGCTGGAATATAATACAAATTTCCACTCATACCCAATCAGTGAATTAGGTGGTCGTTGGAGTGCATCTTCCAATGAGATCCTAGTGGTGAAACAAATATCGCCGAGCTCATGGCTCACTCAGCTCAGAGTTTAACACCGCTGAATGCATTCCTGCTAAGTTTCCTGCTTGTTTTGCTTCCTATGTTTCGGCACATCACTGTCTCTAATCAGCCGTTAGATTTATCTGCGCGCTCGAGCGCCGCGTGCATGTTAATTTCACTCTGTTTTTCAAGGTTATTGCACATTACTCTCGCTCACACCGCCGCTCCACAGAGAAGAGGTGTCCCCAGGAGTACCACGCAGCCACAATTTCTCTCCATTCTCATTAGAAGAAGAAGAAAAAGAAAAAACCCTAAAGAAAACGCAGACAGAATTACTTGCTACGGCTAGGCTAACAAAGGGGCTACGACCAACAGGAAGCTGAAAACGCTGCTCTCTATTAGAACTCGCTCATGGGAAGTTGAAATGGAGAAAGCTGCATTTGAAGAAGAAAACAGTAACAGCTTACTGGCCATAAACAGTAGCTTTTTTCAACCAACTACGTTCTCAGAAAATGCACAGTTAAAAGATGAAACAGACTGCCAAATTAAATTCCATCTACGGTGGGTATAAAAGTATTCACCCCCTTTGGCATTTTTTCACATTATATTACTTCATAGAATCAAAACGGATTTAATTGGGATTTCTTGCCACTGATCAACACAAAATAGCCAATACTATACAAAAAAACAAGAACTCTAAACCTTTTCTCAATGAATTACAAACAGAAAACAGACAATAATTGAGTCCATAGGTATTCACGCCACTTGACTTAATACTTTGTAGAAGCACCTTTAGCTGCAATTACAGCTGTGAGTCTATTTGGGTAAGTCTCTGCCAACTTTCCAGATCTGGTCTGGACACTGCGATTTCACCCATTTTTCTTTCCAAAATTGCTCGACCTCTATCAGGTTGGATGGGGACTACTGGTTAACAACAATTTTCAAATCTTTCCACAGATTCTCAATAGGATTGAGGTCTAGGCTTTGACTGGGCCACTCCAGGGCACTCCATTCCACACTCCACTCCACTCCACTGCACTCCAATGTGGCTTTTGCTGTATGCTTTAGGTCACTGTCCTGCTGGATTATAAATCTTCTCCCAAGTCTCAGGTCTCTTGCAGACAAGTTTTCCAGTCCCTGAAGCAGAGAAGCATCCCCATAGCATTAGGCTCCCGCTAACATGCTTCACGGTAGGGATAGTGTCCTTGGGATGTTGCGCAAAAGTTCAATCTTGGTTTCATCAGACCATAGGATCTTATTCTACTTGGTTTGAGAGTCTCCCGCATGCCTTCTGGGAGAGTTTTCTTCAACAATGGTTTTCTTTTTGCCACATCTCCCATAAAGCTCTGATTTGTGAAGTGCTAGGGCTATTGTTGTCTAATGGACAGTTTCTCCCATCTCTGCCAAGGAAGACTAATGTCCATCATGGGACCTCTCACAGTTGGGTGTATTTAATTTCAAATGATCTGAAACACCTTAATTGTACACAAGTGGACTCTAATAATTATGTGACCTGTGTAGACAACTGATTGAGTTTATTTTGGTGTGTCTTAGCAAAAGGGGTGAATACTTAGAGGATACATTATTGTTTGTATTTTATTGGTAATTAATTGAGCTTTAAAAAGCTTTAAAGTATTTTTTCCATTTTTAAATTATTTATTATTTTGTTTTGATCAGTAGCATGAAATAAATCCATTTTGATTCCATGTTGTAACAAAGAAAATGTGGAAAAAGGGGGTGAGTACTTTTATACCCACTGTATATGGTGACTTTTGATGTGTTTTTGCATGTGCTCGTCTTTCTCCTGCAAGACTCATTCTCTGACTTTAGTGAGTGATGCCGCAACAAGGTCACTCTTAGGGTAAAAGAAACCTTGTAAAACGAAGTGAAAAGAAAATCCTTCAAAGGACGATGTCTGCGAAAACGACTGGCATCTCTCTTTCTTTTCTGTCGAGGGGCAGTCAATCGATAGCCATTTCAGCTGTCTGCAATGGGGGACGAGAAGACAGGCACTTTTACTTTTCTCTGGTTTCAAGGCCATGGTTACAACAGGAAATTCAAATGACACCACTCAGGAAGTTAATAAACCCCCCTCTCCCCCCCACATCACCAGACTCTGCCTCTTCCCTCCCCCAATGCCATTAGGCGACTTCCTGAATCAAGCCTGCAGTCTGACCAGTCAGAGGAAACTCAAAAAATGGTGGGGGCAACTAACATAAAAAAACCAGACCCCTTTAACTATTTTTGGTAAGGTTGGACCAATCGTGAAAAAAAAGAGATCAAAAAGGGTTATTTTAAAACATTTTGGAAGGTAATGATGCACTTTCTAGTGTGAGTTTACAAAAAAAAACAATCTGGGAATGTTGGTGGGGAAGTAGTAACGGGGACAAATTCAGATGGGTGCCTCATCCTGGCAGTTTACCAATAAAAGTTTGCGATGTAATGTTTGTGATATTAACGCCGCCAAGAGGATAGAAATCGGCAACGTTGCGGTGCTGTCAGGGCTATGACACAGGGGGGCATCCCTCATCCTGTTCTGGCTGCTACTGACAAGCACAACTGGGCCTTGCGCGCCCCCGCGAGGGTGACCGTTCCGGGCTGAGTTTCGGGTATCAGGAGTCGGGTGAGGAAAAAAGGCGGCTTAGTGCAGGGTGCAAGCTCCTTACCGCCAGACCCCCTGCTGGGCGGCCTATCCTTTCCTCAGACAACTCCGGCCACCGAGAGGGCCAAGGATCAGACTAATGGGGGACAAACTGGTCGCCCCCCCCCCCGGGGCCAAATCTTTTTAAAGACAGCAACAAGGGGACTTTTCCAGCCATAAGCATCTCCCGATGACTTTGCTTTATACGGACAGACATTTGGAGAGACATTGGTGCAGCTTGCACAAAGGCTGTTTACACGCACTCTCTGTATCAACTGTGAATTGTGCCCCCCCCCCCCCCAACTATTTGAAAGAGGAGCCTGAATTTCAGAAACAGACAGTCACAGAAACAGCAAAATTATTTAATGTGTCAAGGGGAACAGTGTCAAAAATTATCATGGCATATGCCAAAAAAGTTTAAACTGTATCAGAAAAGAGGAACAGTGGAATCTCATTGATAGGGACAGATGGACAATTAACAGGATACTTGCTAAAAACCACAAAACAATGGCATCATAAATGACCACAGAACTGAATCTACACCTCCGTGACGCGGTCTCAACAAAAAAATTTGATATTTATGGTAGGGCTGCAATTCAGAAACCGCTTGTGACCAAGGCTAATGCACAATGCAAACCCTGACATAAAGAGCACAAAACCACAAACTGTTAAACATGGTGGTGGATCTGTTATGGTATGGGCAGCCATCTTGTGAGAGTCATTTGGTCTGATCTGCATGGCAGAATTCCTCTGCAAGGAATATGAAGCCATTTTAGGTGAACAGGTGTACCCTATGGTGCAAACATTGTTTCCTCAAGATGTTCCCATATTCCAAGATGATAACATCCCTATACACACTGCTAAACAGATTCAAGAATGGTTTCATGAACACAAGGATCAATTCAAACACCTTCCATTGTCTCCCCAATCACCAGATCTAAACATCACTGAACCTTTATGGGAAGTTCTTGAACATTTCCACCACCTTCATCTGTCAAAGAACTGGTGGCTTTCCTTTCTAATGGTCCAATGTCCCACTAGAAACAGTTGTATTACAGTATTTCAAGAAGGACTGAAGACAAAGGGCAGCCCAACTACATATTAGTCAAGTATTCATATATTGTTTGGTGTTTCTATTATTTTGTCTAAGCCCCTGTGAAACCGTATTACTTTGCTGCTTGTACCAATTATTGTAAGTATTGTTTTTCATTCTTTCATTCATTCCACATTCAGTTCGCAATAGCATAGCAATTTCATTCAGTTCACAATAATATAGCAATAAAAAGTACATCAGTTCCCTGAATTATTGTTTGCGTTTTGTGTAGTTTGTGAAGTTCAAGTACAGTATGAAGACTGACATATTCAGAAACAATATTTTCCTCTTGGTATAGACACTAATAAAAGGTATTCAAAGTACAGCTAGAGCACAGATATACCCATGCCCACACAATTATGCTGACAGAATGTTTATGAAAGTCACACTACTAAACACACACACACACACACACACACACACACACACACACACACACACACACACACACACACACACACACACACACACACACACACACACAATCCAATCTGAGAACCTACTTTTCCATTAAGATCATACACACATCAAACAATGGACGTTTGTATGGACACCCGACCCATACACACAACCCCCTCCCAGCCGTGGCTTGGCAGAGTTTCGGCGGCCACTTCTCCACGCCGTGCCGACTAACAGCAAGACGAGCATTAGCGAGGAGGGGACCCGGCCACTAAATTTAACATCCGTCTAGACTGGATCAGCACTAGAGGCCCTTGTGGGGACATTTGGCCCGGTGTGTAAAAGGAACAGTTAAACCCCCCCTGTCTGCTATGCAGGGCACCACCCTCATGCCTTTCTGCCCCACCTCAGCACAGCCAAATAAAGAAGAAGAACCCGTGGGATGCCGTCCCAAAGCCCTCCACCCCGCTCAACAACAAACAAGCTCACCCAGGCCCTGAGGACTCGTGGGAGAAGGTCAGAGGTCAGAGGTCACATGGAGGGGAAGCCTGATCCCCGTCCCAGAAAGAGAGGGGGAGGCATGTGGCGACGGGGGAGAGGAGGTCAGAGCAATTTCCAGAAGAGCTGACAGAGATGAGTAAAACACACATGGTGGCTGTGTAAGAAACAGAAACCCAGGGAGAGTGCTTAGTTGGACGTTCCGGGTGTTTCTGAACCTGCCTCGTCTGAGGGCCCAGGCCTTCGTGTGAGTGCATTGTCCAACTAAGAGCTCTTTTTTAAAACAATACGTTTTTACTTTTTACAAAAAAACTAATGGCGATTTCAGACACACAGGTTAAACAATAATTGCACGTTAAATGACTGATCATTTTTCTGTGCTATTTAAAGAGAGAACAGGCCTTACTCTCTAATTACAGGGGCCACTTATTTTCATATTGGGGGGTCATGATGCCAGCCCCCACCACCTGTACCACACACCCTCATTATATTCCAGAGAATCACGGAGTGAAACTCCTCCACTTTCCCTGTGCTGCTGATTACGCTGCGCGCGGGCAAATTCCAGCAGGGCCTCCTTTACTTCCTGCTCAGTGACAGGATGTTAAGTGTGTGGCCAGTGACTCCACCGCGACTGGTCACATGGTCCATGCACCCGAAGAGCTGGGAAGTGCGGTTCTCAAATACACAAAATAACATTACATGAAAAAACAAGAAAACAAATTACTGCCAAAAAAATCATTACGGAATAAATCTGTAGTAAAAATCTCTAACAAAATCAAAGCTTGCATTTAGGCCTGTTTGCTAAGCAAACTATCTTAATCATAGCAGTTTACATCCTGCATTCGGAGATATCAAGCTTGCAGAAAAGCCCTTTCAGGTGTTTTAGCTATTGTAGAGAAAAGAAAGGTGTGACAAAGAGCATTACCATGTTCATAACACATTTTTGCCAAAAATGTGAGGTAGAACCCTGTAATTCCCTGTAAAAAAAGCTCTGGAAAGAAGGGTCAGAGGGACAAACAGACCGGCGTTGTGGGAGTAAGTCTTGGGTCTGTGTTGTTTAGCGGGAGTGTGCGACAGAAGGGGGGCAGGGCACAGAGAGCTCCAGAGTAAATATTTACGGCGGAAGTAAGGACGTGGCCGTGGTGGGGTCCGTCGCTCAAAAAAGGAGCTGTTTGTTTAGTTTTCCGAAGGACTCAGGAGGGTGAGCTCATCCTCCTCCCTTTCTCTCCGTCTCCCTCAATTCAATTCAGTGATTAGCAGGACAACCAGAGCAGTATTGCCAAAGCGTATACAAAACATACAATGTGACATTTCAAATGTCTAACAAATAATAATAATAATAATAATAATAATAATAATGCATTTTATCTTAGATGGTGCCTTTCTGGACACCCAAGGTCACCTCACCTCACATAAAGGTCAATAAAAGCAAAGGTACAAAAAACAATAATAATAATTTAAAAACAATGAAGCCCTATTCTCTCTCCCTCCCTCCCTCAATCTCAATTTTAGAGAATGTATTGGCATGACATATCTTACAATCCATACTGCCAAAGCTTATACATCTCATTGTAACATAATAGAAAAATTGAGCAGATAAAGAGAACAGCAATAGTTAGTGCAGGGGTCTTCAACCTTGCCTTGCCCAGGGACTCCTATCATATTTTTCAAAAGTATTTTTAACACAATTTTAGTTTTTTTGTGTGTACATTTTTATGTTGTTCAAGTGGTCAAACCACTGAATGATACTGACAATGGCACTGAAAGCAATAGAAAAAGATGTATTAAAACAGGTTACTATGGTTGAAGAGTATTTCAAAATGAATGCAATTAAATACTTTAAAAAAAAATATATGTGTATATATACATATATATATATGTATATTTAAAACCCTGTCAAGGACGACCTGCTGTAGCCCCACAGACCCCCAGGGGGCCACGGACTCCTGGTTAAAGACCCCTGTGTTTGTGGACGGAAACTCCAGGCCCATGAACTGGTGCATTTCCAGGGTTTTATAACAGTCTCTTATCACATTGACAGTGACATGCTGGCAGGGACTAAATGTGCCACCCTCAAGTTACTGCTATCATTAGCTGCTGCCTGCTGCAGCAGCAGTATATATACATTTTAATATTAATAGGAGTAGAAGCTGATGGCCACTGTATTGCTATTGTGCTGATAGAAGTATTGTACTGTATTGCACTGTAATTACAAAGCAGCACTCCTTGAACGGATTCCAACATATGTGTGTGTGCCTGGGCATGCATGTGTGTGTTTGTGTGCCTATAGACAGTAAGCATGTTCTTATAGGGGCTGTAGGCAGTGGAGTTCCACAGGGATTGGTACTGGGACCGATCCTTATTTACATAAATGATCTTGATAGGGATGTTAGTAGCAAAACAGTTAAATTTGCAGATGATACTGGAGCTTAGCCAACTGTTTGGAAGCTACTAAGGTAATCCAAGATGATTTGTGAAACAAAATCTAGAAGTGGGTAGAAACATGGCAGAAGACATTCAATATTGCAAAATGTAAATTCATCCTTGAGGGAAATAACAATTTAAGACAGGATAAAAATTATAATGTGTTCAATTTGAAAAAGACTTGGGAGTAGAAGTTGATAAAAGTCTATCATGATCTAAGCATAGGCGGCACGGTGGTGCAGTGGATAGCACTGTCGCCTCACAGCAAGAAGGTCTCGGGTTCGAATCCAGGCCAGGGGCCTTTCTGTGCGGAGTTTGCATGTTCTCCCCGTGTCCGCGTGGGTTTCCTCCGGGTACTCCGGTTTCTTCCCACAGTCCAAAGACATGCACGTTAGGCTAATTGGAGAGTCTAAATTGCCCGTAGGTATGAGTGTGTGAGTGAATGGTGTGTGTGCCCTGCGATGGATTGGCGACCTGTACAGGGTGTATTCCTGCCTCTCGCCCGGAACGCATGCTGGGATAGGCTCCAGCCCCCCCCCGCGACCCTGACCAGGAATACGCGGCTTAGACAATGGATGGATGGATGGATGATCTAAGCATTGTGCTGTAGCCAACAGGATGCTAGGATATATAGCAAAACGTATCACGTATAAATTAAAGGAAGTTATATTGGTGTTATATAATGTCTTTGTCAGACTTAAGAGTACTGTGTGCAGTTCTGGGCACCACACTACAAGTACAAAGAAGGGCAACTAAATTTGTACCTGATATGAAAGGTAAAAGTTACAAGGAAAGATTG